>JANSJX010000989.1:10000-13161 GCA_026168455.1 Theocolax elegans | reverse complement strand
AAGTCTGGACTTTGACTGACTTGCTGTTATCATAACAATTGCAACTGACATTATTGATTTTCGGAAACGTTACCACACTAGCAGGTAACTTAAGTTCATTTTAGCTACCTTAAGCTAAAAGTTAGCACCACTGCAATAAGAACAGTGTCTCCAAGCTGTCTGCGGCTTGAAAAGCACATGTAGTTGAAACAGTGGTGCTTCTGTCCATCGGAAGATATCATCGGTCACTGTAATTAGTCTAATAATACAGTTTCCTGTCCTCCCGATGGAACCACCGCGATCCTCTTTACATCTTCGCGTCCCTAACATTCCCTATAGTTCAGATGCCCGTGCCTCTCATGCACTGACAAGTGCACGAAACGCACGCGCACCTGAACTGGCGTCACATTATAGTGACACGCCGAGCCACTGAGTCGCGGTGTTCGAAAAATGCACATGATAAAATTTTCAGAGGTACACGTCTGGGATCGAACCCACGACCTTCGGTGTGAGAGTCGGGAGCTCTACCCATGAACCACCGCGGCTCTAATTTTTTTTTTTAATACGATTATAATTTATAAATAAAAGCTTTTACCAAACTTTAGTGTAATGAAATCAGAATAAAATAATAAAAATAATAGAGACATATTAAATGTTAACTGTAAATTTTAAACTATGTGAATTCTTATAAAGCTAAAATTTATATTTTAATAATTATAAATGTTAATAAAAAATTAACTTACCAAAAATAGTAAAGTGCATATACTTAATTGTAGTATTTAGTAAAAACTTATTAAAATTTTGGAGTATTTAAGCGGATCTAAATAAAACTTTACCTCCTAAAATAAATTTATTCAGTGACGAAGGATCATCGCCAAAAGTTCTGTCATTAATATTTTGTACTTTAAGAGTAATAAAACTTTCTTCTTAAATTATTATTATTAAGTTACTCAGTTGGCACCCTCCTATTTGACTAGGTTATGCCAGGCACTTGGGTATTCCCTTTGCGCCCTGTTTTCCATTTCCCATCTTTAGCCCCCCGAAGTGTTATAGCAATATTGCCACACCTGGGTGAGCCTTCTTATGGGTCCTTGGTTTTTTCAATCGGGCACCGCCCAGAGACCCTGCCAAACAGCAAGTATTCTCTGGACATCCCAACTGGGGATATCTCCTGAATCAATTAGAAATTCATCTGTGAGGCGCCATCTTCTTGTCATGATTCTGGGGCATTCACATAAGATGTGTAGAGGTGTTTCGTTTGCCTCCTTGCACATTCGGCATAATGGATCTGTTTCCAGTCCCATTTTATACCTATGGTGTCGCAAATCTCCATGTCCAGTAAGTATGTCCATTAGCTTGCGAGCTGTCTTTCTGCTAAGTTTCCTAAGCCCTTCTTCCCAGTGTCCGCTTATTGCGTTTCCGAGTGCGGCTTTAGCTTGTCTGCATCCTGCAGTTTTTACCCAAGCCCTTTGGTGTTCCTTCACCAGCCATTCCTTTAATAATTCTATGAGGTGGCTATGTGGCATCTTCATCATCATGCTTGGTTCCGCATGTTTTCCATTTGTACCTATCTTTGCTAGGTCATCGGCTATCTCGTTACCACGTATGCCTACATGACTTGGTATCCATGTTAGCGTTAGCCGCTTATTCAACTCTGCCAGTCTATTTAGTGTCTTATGACATTCCCAAATTAGTCTGGACTTCGTGGTGTGACCATTCAGACTCTGTAACACAGTTCTGCTGTCCGAGTAAATGTATATCTCTTCGTCTTTGCAATTCTCCTGTGCCGCTTTAGCACATTGCAGGATTGCAAATGTTTCCGCTTGGGAAATGGTATTGTATTCCTTTAAGGAATATATCCTACCCTTCCCATTTTTTCTGCAGTATACCCCTGCTCCGACTCCCTGGATATTCTTGGACCCATCAGTATACCAGAGTTCTTTGCCCTCCGGCACCCTAACACGTCCTTGACTCCAGTCATCTTTGCTAGGCAGACTGACTCTGTATCTCTTATCGAATAGGAACTCAGTGCTGCATCTATCAGTTCCCTCGTATAAGTTCTCTCTTAGATTTCGCGGGAGCGTACTTAGGAGCAGGGTTGTAAGTACTCGAATCATTTCGAGGAATAGAATCCTTAAAAATCCATAATCCATTTTAATTTTGGATTTTCATTTACTGCGAATCCTAATCTCGCTTGATTTTATGATTCTCAACTTTATCGAATCATAAGATCCAAGTGATTTAAGTATTTTCTGTCACATACAATCACAACTCCTTTTGATTTTTTGATTATATTTATTGAAAATCATAAATACTAATGATTTTTGGATTTTTAGTTTTATGAATCGCAAATGCCGGTGACTTTAGGAGTTTTTCTTTCTAAGATTCACAAATACTAATGAATTTATGAGTTTGTTTTTCACGAGTCAAAAATCCGTTTGATTTTGTAATTTTTTTTTTTGATGACAATCATAAATACCCGACGATTTTATAATTTTACGTATTTCGAATAAAAGAATCATGATGATTTTTTTCCTTTTTCATATACGAATCATTAATTTCATTTATTTTATGTTTTCTCGTAAAAGCGAATAAAATTCCTTTGATAGTTGTAATACGATTTATTAATGATTCTCGAGGTACCTGGACTATGTTGTTAATTTAAATTTTATTGGATTGTTGTTAATTTTAAATCCGTTTTTGTTATTAAAAGCTTTTTTCTTACACTGAGCACAAAATACTACTTGCTTTCCCTATTTACGGGGCGCAATATCACACTTTTCAATTGTTATGTAAAATGTACCTAGTGCTTAGTGAAATAAATCCAGAACGAAACAAATGTGGATGCGTGTGTGACAATTAATGCGGGTATTTATGAGCTTGTTTGTGCGTTCGGTAAATTTATTTATAAGTGCTTTTTTGTGCGTATGTATGCGCGAGTGCGTAAATACGTATATGTGTGTGTGAATGTGTGTGACTTTGTGAATATGTGTGCGAGAATGTGAATATATGTTTGAGTGAATGTGTGTGTGTGTGTGTGTTTTTTTTTTTTTTTTTTTTCCGAAGAGGTGGAGAAATGCTTAATGCACCATGACTGGAGCCATGCGAGACTCCCCGTGTGTGGGACTCTCCTACCGAAGGATGTCGATAGGCATACCCACTAAAACTCCACCTCTTTTCTT
>JANSJX010000989.1:0-5000 GCA_026168455.1 Theocolax elegans | reverse complement strand
ACTAAAGAAAATCCTTTAATCAGAAGGATTTTGGATTTATAACTAAAGAAAATCCTTTAACCAAAAGGATTTGTGATTTGAAGACAACAAATTCTGCAATTCCAAGGTTGATTTTGGATTCATGATTTGACGAATCATAAATCTCACAACCCTGCTTAGGAGTCCCCTGTCCGCCCGTCGATCTAAGAGATTTCTAACTCTTAAGTATCCTTTTATGGCTTCTGACTTAAGAGTGAGCTGAAAGGGATCAATATTCGTTATGACCCCCATAGCTTGTACTGGCGTGGTTCTTAGAGAATTGGTGATGCAGCGCAGGACCAATCCTCGTACCCTTTCCAGCATTTGGTTCGCAGTTTTCAAACCTGCTCACTTTCCACCAAATCACTGCCGAATACGTGAGTTTTGGTTTCAGAATTGCTGTGTAAATCCACATCATGGTTTCTGGTTTAAGACCCCAGTTCAAGTGCAGAGCTCTACGTGTTTGCCATAGTACTCTTATAACTTTATTACACTGATTCTCAAGGTGCTCTTTCCAGTTTAACTTACTGTCAAGAATGACACCAAGATATTTAACTTTTTCTTTTATTTCTAGCCGTTTTCCTCCATATTCGAGTTGTTTTATGCTTGTTTTCCACTTATATTACGTGTAAACACCATAACTTCCATTTTTTCCGGGTTAACCGATAGTCCACCTCCTTGGCACCACTTATATACCTTATTCAAGGCATTTTGCATGATGTCAAATAGTGTTTCTAAAATGGTCCTCTAACTATTATTGCTAGATCATCTGCATATCCTACAACCTCACATCCCGTGTTGGTTAGTAGGCATAATAGTGTGTTTATTACAAGATTCCAGAGGGATGGGGAAATAACCCCCCCCCCTGTGGGCATCCCGTGTTCACCCAGCCAGTTACCTTGGTGTTACCCTTGGTCATTACCAGCTTTCTGCTTGATAACATGAGTTCGACCCAGTCAGCAACTGGCTGAGCTATTCCATGTCTCCTCATTGCCTCCTTGATTACTCTTTTGGAGGTATGGTTGAAAGCTCCTTCTATGTCTAAAAAGACCACTAGAGCGAAGCCTCCGTTTTCAATTTGTTCTTCAATCAGGTTCACTATTTTGCACAGAGCAGTCTCAGTAGAGTGTCCTGCTCTGTACGCATACTGATCCCTATGAAGTGGTCGTTCTTTTAAAGGTTTATCTTTAATATGTCTATCTATGAGCCTTTCCATTGTCTTCAGCATAAACGATGTAAGACTTATAGGTCGGAAGTCTTTAGGAGAAGTATAGCTCCCCTTACCTGCTTTCGGAATGAACGTCACTCTCGTTCCCTTCCAACTTTCTGGAATATGGCATAATTCCAGACTTGCCCTAATAAGTCTGGTCATTGGACGGATAATGCACTCCCCCGCCCTTTGTAATAGTGCGGGGTAAATACCATCCAGTCCTGGTGACTTATATGGCCCAAAAGATCCGATGGCCCACCTGACTTTGTCCTCTGAGGCAATTTCGGTCCCCAGCACACTGCATGATCCGGTTTGGATCACCGCATGCTGGTTTCCCGTTCCGTAGTCGTTTGACTCATGAACTTCCATCGCCCCTTCCCCTTCTTTCGAGAAATCCGGGTAGAAGGATTCGATCAGGCGGTACAACGTTTCTTCGTCCGTCATGGTGTATTTCCCATTTGGCAGTTTAAGTGCTCCCAATATAGCTTCCGGATTTTTGACAAGATCTTGTCCAACCGGGCTGCCTGTGAGCCTTTTTCTATGTCGCTGCAAAAGTTGGCCCATGATTCTGCTTGTGCCTTCCTAATTGCTGCTCGATAGCTGTCTCTTTTACTTGCGTAATGATTCCACTCGTCTGCTGTACCTTTTTTTGGGCCAGCTTATAGGTTCTCCTTACTTGTTTCTTGAGACACTCTAGGTTCTCGTTCCACCAGTAGGTTTTATCTCGCTTACCCACCAATGTGGGTCTACAGTTGTTCTCAAAAGCTGAGATAATTCCTTTATTTAGTTTATCAGCAGCTTCTTCAAGCTCCTTCCAGTTTCTTATATGTTCTGGAAAATTTGCTAGTGAGCTGCTTATTTCTTCCTTGTAGGTTATCCAATTTGTCTTCTTCGGTTTCCTGGTCCATGTTCTAGGATTTGTACCAGGTCCCACTAACTCGAAAACAATTTTGGCAATGATCAGATAGTGTCGGTTCATCAGATACCCTCCACCTCTTGATCCTATTTGTAATTTCTCCAGTACATAACGTGATGTCCAATACTTCTGCTCTAAGTTTATTACAGAATGTTGGCGTTGTACCAGTGTTTAGAATATCTAGTTTGGTTGTGGCTAGATATTCTACCAGTTCCTCTCCTCTCCTATTGATGTCTGTGCTCCCCCACAGTATGTGATGTGAGTTAGCGTCACAGCCTATTAGGAGCGGTAAGTTTTTACTCTCACAGAAGGTAATTAACCTTTTAACTTCCGTGGGTGGATTTACCTCTCCATCATATGGAAAGTACGCTGAGGCAATGACTATGTTTCCAATGCCTTCCGATTCCGTCCTCACCGCTGTCAGGTCTCTTGTACAGAAATCCATCAGCGGGGTTACATTTACTCCCTTAGTGATGATACACGTTCTGGGCGTCTCAGCTTGCATGTCCCTGTAACAAACAAGCCCCTTTCCCCTTAAACCCTTGATTGTTCCTCTCACCGTCCATGGTTCTTGGACCAGTGACAGGCCTGTGTGCATCTCTGCCAAACCCTTACGCAATAGTGCAGAAGAGTCTTTGCAGTGATACAAGTTAATTTGTGAGATTTGCAGCGCCTTGAAGGTCATTATTTCGAGCTTCCCGGCACTGCTGCCTCTTTATCAGACTCCGCTACCTCCGGCGCGTGTACTTTGAAAGTGACACGCTCCAGTGAGTAGAAGGGTCTGCAATCTAGAGCCTGAAGGGCTTTAGCTTGGGACTCCGGCATCTGCACCAGAAGAAAGTTGTCCTTCGCTGCAGCACCGTCGGTAGCCCCCTTGTCGCATTTTACGACCCGCCATGTTGCGGTATTTAGCGTCGGATTGTACCGCATCAGCCTCTGAAGAACCAGCTCCGTGGGTTTCGGTGCTCCCGGTATCCACGCGCTGGCCTTCACCAGCCTCTGCAGCACCTCCGTTCCGCTGACTGTCAGAGCAGGACCCCGCCAAGATTTTAGTCCGGGCACGATCCCACTCAGCCAATCCGCGGACCGTTGATCCTCTGCTATTATCACAAACACTCCCCCCCTGCAGAAGGACGCAACAAACTTTGGCAGCTGCTCAGGAGGAAGGACATCTGTCTCCTCCTCCAGAGCATTCCTGAAGTCTTCAACTGTCCCTGTAGTAAGAAGCACCTCAGGATATTCTGCTGATGTCACGACCCTCGACAGAGGGTTCGTTCTCTGTGCTGTTGTAAGTCCCACACTACATTTCGGCTTTTCAGCACTCTGAGTGTTACTTACCTGTGCCGGCTTGTTTTTATGCCGTTTTTGTGTCCGCGGGTCCTCTGGCGGCGTGTCCTTCCCTCTTTTCCCCATAAGAGGCGTTGAGGGAGGTCTCTCCGCGCTTTGAGCCCGCATTTCTTGCTTTCTGAGCTTTCGCCTGCGGTTTTTCTCCGCATAGCGTCCACTCGTCCAGCTTCTTCCTTCATTGGTATCCATTGGCATTCCAGCTCCCGGTTCGGGATTGGACACCGTCAATGGCCCATCAGGATTTTTAAATTCAGTGGGTTGGTAAGCAGACATCCCACTGGGCGCCGCCTGCTCACCTACCTTTACTCCAACTACCGGTGACACCGAAGTTACCACCGGCAAATTGGTTGTGTTGAGAGTTGGGATCTCTCCAGGGTTTGTTGACACTTTTGGGCTAGCATCCGAATAGCCCGTTGCTTTTACAGGGAAGGACATATCATGGGTTTTTTTTTAAGGGGGGTTTTGATTTGTGTTAAGTGTCTATGTCTGTGGCTCCCTACGAGTGTCCCCCCTCGTCATCCGAACAGCCCTCGCAAACAGGCAGCGACCCACTTCGGTCCTACTATAGGAAAGCCCCCCACCCGAAGCAGTAGGGTCCCATCCGGTCACTATCCGGCACTACTACCCCTGGCGCGATTATACACTGACTGATAGGGCAGCCAGGCTTTGCTAGTTAGGCCAGCCCGGGCCCCTGTACTATTCATCGGCCTAGGAGTGTCTCAACCTAGTTTATCCTAGGGTGCCTCCATGGATACCCCACCCGTCCGCTTGAGCAGTCTTACTACGAGGAAAGAACACCCCCCGAGAGCCCCAGTGTGAGAAGATGTTTGTGTGTGTGTGAGTGTCTGTTTGTGTCATGTGAATGTGTATAGGTATAGGTGTAATGCTCACTGATAAAGTCCCAGCGTGTCCATCTATAACCCGCGCGGAGCATACCCGTTTATAGGGATCTCCTCTTTCACCAGCGAGCCCGTTTATAGAGCTGCCTCTTACAAGCGCTTGGAAAGAGCCGTTTATAGGCCTCCCATTCATACCTCTGAGACCCTACCAGTAATACATGAGTGTAAATGATGTGTTGTGTGCCATTCCGTGTCCTGGATAGAGCCCCTTACGTGGGAATCCCTTCCGGGCCAGAAAGGCCACGGTTTTTTAGAGAGGTGTTTACGCCTCTATCCCTCCCAATTACACTGTTTCCAGTGACTTCCGGGCTTGGGACCGCTTGCTGAGGTTCACCCGTGGCTACTAGATTTCACCACAAATGAACCTATCAGGGCTGGGTTAACTTCTCTTAAAAAAAAATTTTGTATTAATTTTGCCACTGTTAAATTTTGAATTTTCTTTTGCCATTACTATTATAAGTAGAATTATCTTAAAAATGCAATAATTAAGTTATTTAATTTTTTTTAACCCCATTGTATATATCTCATATGAACATTTGGAAGAGTGTATGTTCACACACACACCAGACACACGCACGCACTCGCACACTTATAATATATGACATATATA
>JANSJX010000988.1:0-13166 GCA_026168455.1 Theocolax elegans | reverse complement strand
TTCTGTGACTGTAGACGTACTATTAGCAGACAGAAGGAATTGACTGTACTTTGACAAATTTGGGTGCATTTTAATTATAGATAATACGCGCATTTTGTTTAAGTACTGGTTAGTTTATAACTCCCTGCACATACATAGTGACATGGAGGTATAGACATATTATCGTAGCGAACGTGCACGATTTTAGGGTAAGGGGGCATCATGTAGTTGACTAAAAGTATTATGTATTATTAACTAAAATGAATGAGCTATAATAATTATTGACAGACACATGGAGAACCCGACATGGTGTTTAAATAGTACTATACCGCAAGTGCAGTATGAAACAAAGAAGAGTTGCGTTTGCTTCTTATAACAATATGGAATGATGCAGGTTAATGGTTTATTAGTAATTTGGTCTGAGGAAAACATCCTATGCTCATTGAATTTTATTAGTTGATTGCAGACTGGCTCATACTGACACATGTATGGGGCTTGGAGAACTATCAGATGCAAGTGCATTGAACTGAGTTGAGCGCAAGAAGTTGTGGAGCTGTATATAAAATTTGGAAACATATTCTGTGACTGTAGACGTACTATAGCAGACAGAAGGAACTTGACCTGTACTTTGACAATTTGTGTGCATTTTAATTTATAGATAATATACCCATTTTGCAAAAGCACTGGTCTCTTTGTAACTCCTGCACTTACATAGTGACATGGAGGTATAGAACATATTATCGCAGCGAACGTGCATGATTTTAGGGTAAGGAGGCATCATGTGGCCTAAAAGTATTATGTAATATTAACTAAACTAATGAGCTATAATAATTATTGATACCGACATGGTGAACCCGACATGGTGTTTAATAAGTACTATACCGCAATACGCGACTCGAAGGTCAGCGTGGAATTAATTTTTCCACGGAGTTTGCGCATCCAGAAAATCTGCAGCTAAGACCACGTGGCGTTCGATTACTTTGTGATACGTGTATACCGTTCATTTATATGACTCCTTTCTATGTATGTATACCTCTAACGTGTCGCCTAATAAATTACCATAACTTTTCTGTAGAGGATTCTTTCTCGTTGTCGAGAAACCTATAAATTTTCTAGCATTTGCATAAATTATAAGTATACATAATTAATTTTCATATTATTTTATTGATTAATCAATTTTTGATTCTCCACACACTTATAATTATCATTATTATCACAGTAAAAATTATTATCCCAAATGTATATAAATTTTTATATTTAGTCCTTCCTTTTTGTAAAGTCGACCCGTAAAGCTTTGTAGAAGTTTTCTATACTGAAATACACACGCATTTTTACCTCTAGTTTTTCTTCTTTTTTTGCAAATTGAACTAAAGAGTCTATTTGGTAACTTTAAGAGAATTGTAGGTAAATAAAGCCAACCTAATTTCAAAGAAAGACAAGAATTTTCATTTTTACGTCCTAACGCTTTTAAACATTTTCTCTATTATTTTGTGAAAAAAGATTAAGTTCATCGCGATTTTCAAGTTTTTATATAAAACATAAAAAATTTGCAATTTAAAATTAAACCAATTTTTGTACCTTGTCTTTTCGTACAGGTGGACAACTTTAAAATTTATACAACTTTTTGTCGCGAGGGGTCAAAAGATAATAAACGGCAGTTTATGAAATATTTTGAATAAACATTTAGAGCGATATATATGTATATATATGTATATATCCGTAGTATCTTCGAATCCCGTTGTCCGCCTTTTTTCGCTCCTCGCCTTTCTCGTACGTTACAATTTATAAATAAATGTATCCATATACATGCATGTAAATACGACTAAAGTAATAAAATTTTAAATAAAACTTTTATTGTAAATTAAAGGAGTATTAATATTTATTTCTTTCTTTTTTCGTTCATTTATACGATATAAATTATCTATTAACAAAAAATGTACCTACATTTAACAATATTAATATAGTTAGACATAATTTGCGTATCTGCTTATAAGAATATTATCTATCTCAATTCATACGATTAATTATATGATAATATTATGAAATTTAGTTTGATAAATAACAATTTAGCTTGAGTTTAATCATATAAGCGCACGGTTCATTGACTTCCCGTTCGCCGAACTTTAAGTAAAAATTCCCAGGTGGGCAAGATTGGAATGCTTCCTCCTTGATTTCACAAGGGGTTTCTTGTTCGAGGATCGACAAGTGAGAAATAGCGAACACCTAGATTTACACTTTCGAGAACATTTCGATTTGCTCTCACACACCCACACACACACACACACACGTTTTCCTCTGCCGTACGAAGCTTTTCCGAAGCGTATATATATAACTTTACGTGTTACAATTTCTAATTAAATGTGAACGCGCGGAGAGCATGAAATAAACGATAATAAGAAAAAAAATATGCGAGCTATAAATATATCTTTACCGTCTCTAATCTTTCGGATTTAGAAAACTAAACGCTATACGAGTTAATTGTTCAAAAGTAAATTTATGGCATTACGTTAAATAATACTTTTCGAATCACTAGTAGAAATATGGCGATTTTAATTTTGAGGTTAGAAATAGCCATGTTTTAGGTCATAACTAGCCATTTTCTATCGATTTTTGAGAAATGCCTATTGTTTCTATTTTAAAATCGTTTCCATTTCTACTAGGGATGAAGGTGAACAAAATGATTATCAACTGGTTTATATATGCGTGCAGTGTTAATGTTGTTATATATACGTTGAACGCTATCGTTCTGAGAGAAAAATAAAGATAAAAATTTGTAAAGTGTATCCGTTAGTCTGTACTGAAGTCGATAAAATTATAAATAAAAGCTGGTTTTATAAGAATTAATGTTAACTCGAAAGAAGAATTAATTAATAATGAACATACACCGAAAAAAAATTACAAAGTCACGTAACGCTTGAATTCAATCCGCAAATGTCTATATCGCGTTAAAACAATTATTATAACAAAGTGAATATAATATACAAAAGAAGTTGAAATTGTCAAGTTATACGAATGAAAGAATAGCCTGGCGAAATGTATGACTGCAGCAACGGTGAATCCGAAAAGGTTACGCGAAATTACGATGTGCGTGATACGTGGGGTGCAACTGGACATTGTATACGAAGGAGAAATTGCAATGTGCGAACGCGAGGAAAGCAACGCACGGGTGAATTAATTACCGGATATAGTGCTCATACGGCGCCTTGACAGATTAACAATCGCAACGACGTAATAATACATCCCCCGTGCACGAGGAGATTGGTCATCAATGTTATCCAATAAATCAACGCCAAGTTTTCTCGAGCTTCTGCGGCCTCCTCTTTGTCCGTCTCTCGCGCGTCGCGCATTTGTTTATCGCGAACGCGGGACGTCGCGCAATAACGCGCACACTCGCGATCAATTCAAACGATCGTGATCACCTTTTGAAACTTTTATTTTTTGTTGCTTTTACCTCGACGATTTAATAATGAGATTTTATTGCTTTTTTCTTTGTTATTCGTCCTTTTTTTTGGGTGGTATGCTCGGATTCAGTTGCGATAAAGATATTGCATTTTAGACAACTTGCCAAGTATGCGTTGGGGTATTGATTTTATTTTCCGTCGACGATTCAAACGAAATGACGTATATTGCATTTTATCCTCGGATTAACACTGTTGAGATGTAATAATGGTTAATATACACAAGGAGAGAGAAAGGGAATTAAAATAACCTACATTTTCATCGGTAAATTACTGGCGTTCGCTTGTTTATGGAACTTTTGTCGAGAATATATGTAATACGAAAATTGAGAATCAGAAAATTTTTCCATGTTGGATAGCACTTTTTCCCAGAACAGTGCATTACAATTTTCATACGAATAATTTAGATACTTTTTGTAAAACTTTTCTTTCCATCTATATGGCTGAATATTACGTGGAATTGATTTAACTTAATAAAAGCCTGTGTTTTTAGTATTTTCATTGTGTATTACAATTACATACTACGTTACAACAGCTAATATTGCCACACGGTATTTTTTAAATATTTACTTTATTTTGGTAGCTTTATCGAAATTGAAGTACTAAAAATAACGATGCTGACACGTCATAGTGTACATATTCTTTACGCATGACGACGTAATCGACTATAACGTTTATCGTGCAGTGTTTACAGTTTCTAAATAACTAAAATGTTTACTCTCTGTATTCAAAGCAAATTTACATTGTTACAATGGATTTCATTGCACCGATAAATATTGCGTTTCCATCCAGTAATAATTACATAACGAGATATCCTTTTTTTCTCTTTTGGACTGCACTTTTCCTACAGCGTCACACATAAATATGAGATGTAGTAAATTAAAATGGAAAATAATTTGGTACCCGAATTTTAATTATGAAATATAATTTATCTTATACCAAAATTATTTAATCTATTTATAACTTTATGGAAAAAAATGGTCAAATAGAATTTTTGAAAATGTTAAAATTTGAAAAACGTGATTTTATAAAATAGAGAGTACTATTGGATTTTAAAATATATCTGTTTTCATACAGATTAAACCATTTTCCAAGTGTTATGTACCAGAAAATACAGCATTTAGGTATTGTAAATACTTTGAATTATATTTTACATAAGCTTTATTGTAGATGTTATATTATTAAAAACATACTTTACCTGCATGAAATAAAACATTTTCAAAAAACGCTTTTATATAATACTTTTTTAAAACTACTCAATTCGGTAGCATAATCGGTGGGCTACCGACCGAGCAAAAACACATAATTGTTACATATATTAAAAAAGAATACAATTTTTTGCAAAACCCAAATACAGAAAAGATAATAAAATAATAAGTAATTCTACAAAGTTCAGGTCAATACGACAAAGACATTTCCTATAACATTTCTGAACCGAAAAATCAGGAATATAATAGTTTATTTTCGATACAGAAATTTTTTAGGATGTCCTTGTTGTTGTATTGACTTGAAACTTTGTAGAATGTCGGTATTCGGTTTTTGCATAAAATTGCATATTTTTTAAATAAGTGTTATGATTATCTTTTTTTGCTCGATCACTAACCCATCGGGTATGACACTTCTTTAAGGGGGTGATGTCAAATTCAATTTTTACCGACCGTGTCAATAGAAACGGAAAAATTATTTTAGTTAAAAAATAATAGTAAATTATAGACAAACGAAGACATCATCGAACCAAAGTCTAATTTTATCATTTCTATCTTATCGACCGAGTAAAACGAATAAATTTATATATACTGTAACGGTCACGCTGGGGATTAGGGCGTGGCGTCAAAGGCGAAATAAATGACTTTAAATCTATAAAATAATAGTACTTTATTATAAAATTATTATATGGGTTTGGGCGCCAGCCGCGTACGATCGCGGCGAATTTATCAAATGATGCTCGTCTGCGTACGAGCTGCTGCTGCTTGCTGCGCGAGGGGGGGGGGGGGGAGGGGAGTAAAGAGGAAGCACACTTACAGTCAGGAGAGATCGCGGAATACCGGTGCAGGGCGTGCACCCACCTTATTTGAGTGGAGATCGTCTCCTGGAGATTGCTGCTCTACGTTCGATTGCTCTCTCTCTCTCTTGCACACACAACACACTCGAAGTTATCGATTATAATCGGTCGGCCGATGTTGCCTCGTAGGCGTCCCGATGAGCTCTCTCGAGCTCGGGCTCGTTCGCCGCTTCGCTGCTCGGGCCCGACGTGCGCGCGCAGCTTCTCGCGTCGAGTCGCCCGTCGGCCGCCGTCGTCTCGCGCGCCTCGTGTAGTGAGTGCTCGTGGCCATGTTGATCAAGGCGGACGACGTTGCCGGGCTGCTGCTTCCCATGGAGAGGACGATGTTCCCGGTGATGCTGTTAACCCGGTAAGTCTATATGATCGTTCCTCCGTGGTATATAATGTATCGGCTAATGAGTCTGCTCTGTTACAGGTGCAGACGGGACGGCCGATCTTCGAGTCTTTTCTCTCTCTCGCTCTCACGGTGGCTGCTCAGCTGGTGCGCGTCGGGTCGGTGATTGCTGCTCTTCGTCGGTGCTGCGTTGCTGCGGGGATTCTGGCTGCTTCTCAGGTGAATATCTATCTCCCGAGGGAGTGCTGCTTATTATTTACTAATTATTAACTGAGAGTTATGGTAATGTTATGATTACCATAACCTCACTTCCAATCCTCTCCTAGCATGTAGCTGTCAGTTAGTATGTGCACTACATGCGTCCTTGTTTCCTTCTAATTAGGATTATTATTAATTATCCAACTGTTTCACAGCTTCCTGGATATCCTGCTGCTGCTCGTGCTGCTCCATCTGGCACCTTGGGCCATCGTAGGCTGCTCCATGGACCTGGTGCGAAGCCTCCTGGAAGTTGTGTCGCCTCTCCTGACATGCTGCTTTATTGTGCTACGTGGAAGGAGCCAAGAGAAGTATTGGGGATTTGGGGAGCTTCGGGTAGGCTAGGTAGGCTTAGAGATGTGAGGGTAGGTAGGCTAGTTTATATTGGGGTTCGCTCGCTTATTAACTTGACAGGTATTACATACCTTGTCACAACTCCCCCCCACCAAACTGAAGTTACGCGGAAGTCGTAACTGAATTGTAAAATTAACTAACTAAAAGATAATAAATTAAATAAATACTTATTTTACTAAAATTAAAAAAAAATGATATGCTATTATCGCTGCGAGTAATGGTGGGGAGAGTAATGCTGCTTCTTAATTAACTTATTTCTAACAAGTAGCCGGTGCTACTGTTGCGGTGTGCTCGTGTTTAGTCTCCATGACTATTCTGCTTGGCTGCTATCTGTGTTAGTGTACACGGTGTATGTGATTTAATTTAGCTCTTATATTGCTTATAAGTACGATTGGCTGGGCCCTTACATTATAGTTATTATATCTTACCGCTTGGAGAGCTCATTTCGCGTTCGCGACACTCTCATACTGCATACTTACATGTTCTCTCTCATTCCTATTGAACAATTTATTTAATAACAAAAATTAAATTTTTAAATGCAATTAAAATATCGATTATATGTATATTATGCTGCTATTAATTTATAAGATTGGTGCATGCCTTGCTGCTTTTTTGCCATATTGCTGCTACTGCGTCATTATTTTGCTTGCTCATTAAATCATTTAAATAAAAAATTTCTTTAAGACAAGGTAATAAGAAATTTGTGCATATTATTTCTTAGCTGCTGGGGTATTTGTTAGTATGTTAGTACGTTAAGCTGCTGTTAGTAAAAAAAATAAATAGGAAGAGAGAATGCAGGATTTAATGTTTTGCTGCTTGCTGTGGCTGCTTGCTTAAGATAAAAAGGGGGTATTTTGGTTATTACTTCCGGGGTCTGAGCTGACGTGTGGGTGGGCTGCTAGGGGACATATGGGTATCAGGTATAATTTTCTTGGGACGACCTCTTTTACGGGTAATCGGTTATTGGGCGGATTCGTGATTCGGATGCTTTGCGATAATTGCTGCTGCTGCGTTTGTAAACATTGGGGTGGAATTACATTTCGGGGAGGGATGTACCGCTTTAAATCGCTAACGTGAACTTTAATTTGTCGTTTGCTGCTCTCATCCTCTACTATTTGCCGCAAGTTGCTCTGGATTTCCTCCGATCCATATTGCAATCGCACTGCGTCGACAAAATCAATAAAATTTCGCCAGCTGCTCTTTTCTCTCTTGAACCAATCCCATGCTTCATCGTCGAGCACGGATGGGAGAGCTTTAATTATGTCGTCCATCGAGAGATTATATGTCTCCTTGCATTCTTGGAGATTGCTCAGGAATGTTTCGGGATCGCTTTTCCTTGTCCCTTTGAACTGGATATGATATCTAGAGAAAATTTCTACCGTTCTTTTTTCTCTAGTGAAAAGCGAATCCTCTAAATTGCTGCAGTTGGAATAACAATTCCTAAAAGATGGAACCGACAAATTTGCTTGCTGCTGCTGCTGCTGCTGCTGCTGCTGGGGATATTGCTGCTGCTGCTGCTGAGGGGGATATTGCTGCTGCTGGGGAGGGGGATGCTAAATGTCGTATTTCTTTCGGGGTTTCGATTCTGGATTTGAGGCTCTTCGTTTATGCTGCTTGGTGTGCTTGTTGTCGTCGTTGCTGCTGCTCTGCTAACTCGTCTTCCCATTGCACGCTGGGGAGAATTTTTCTGCTGCTGCTTGTGTGTGTGCTGCTTGTCGGGTCGTTAGGGTTCATTTGGTTACGCTCGTTCATTCTTCGCTCTGTTGCTGTTTGCTGCACTGCTCTGAATGCTGAGGGTTGTATGCTGCTTGTCGTTCTTGGCTGCGAGTTCGTATAAACATGTGTGCTTTGTGTTGCTGCGGGAGTTGTATTTGGTACGAAGGGGTTATTCGATAAATTTTCATCTGTTGGGATGGTTGGAGCAAGCGTAATAATTGGGTAATATGACGTTGAGTTTATTCCCAATAACGATACTGTTGTGCTTGGCGATGTATAAAATAATTCTGGAATGATTGGTTCCAATAAATTTCTTTGCTGCTCTTGCTCAGCTGGAGACGGCGTTCTTAACTGCCTGCACGTTGATTGTGCTTGTGGACGATATGCTGGATGTAGCAGTCTTCCATTTATCGCCTCATTGCATTCCGTTGGCTCCTCCATCGTCAGTGGATCCTGGTACCGTCCTTGCGATTGTCCGGTTTGCAGTTCCACGTATAACATCCGACCAGATGTAATATTTTGTGCTAATGCTGCTCGGGGAGGGGGAGGGAAATTCGTTATTTCGGATTCTGTTAGTGAGAGGTCCAGGAGAGATTCTTCTTCCATTGGGCTAAGTTCGTCCAGGTGTCGGCCATCTACTTCTGGTTTCCATTCTGCTGCTGAGGGGCCATAATTTCTAATTAATTCGTATCGCGCTACGCGATCACGAATTGTGCGTATATCGTCGTCGATGTTTAAATCCAGCTGATTACAGTAAATTGTAATTTTCCCATCGGCGGTATTATTTATGGTGCGCCTAATTATCGCTGCACCTTGTGCTACGTTATCAATGTTTATTTTACTACCTAATTTGTAGTTAGCTGCCATTTTGAATTTTAATTTAATTATTCTATCAATAATTAAGAAGGGGAGGATATAAGTTTGGCGCAATAAATCTGCAGCTCAATACTTATTGCTATTAAACTAACAGCCCAACGTAAAACGAAAAATTAAAGCTGAAGTTTCTTATATGCTATTTATCTGCTTAAATACTATTTAGGGGAGAAACAATCCAAAATAAGGTGAAGGTAATAAAATTAGGCAAGGGTAATAATAATAATATCGGGTTTTTAGGTTTTTGGCTGCTGATAGGGAAAGGCGTAAAAAATGTATAAAGTTTGCTGCGAAATGGGGTTATTAAGTGCAATTAGTTGAAAAGCAAATGAAAAGAAGGGAAGAAAAAAATTTAAATTGATTTTTTATGTGCTAATTTGCTAAATTGTTAATTTGTTAAAAGCAAAATTAAGGTTTAATTAATTTTAATTAATTGGCTGCTAGCTGCGAAAATAAGAAACAAAAACAAAAAGAACTAGTGTTTTTAATTTGCACGTAAAAATCAAAATTTATTTATTATGTATTATTTAAATACTGCTTCGTAAAATTATTAAATCATTAAATTGCAGCTTCTGCCAGAAAAGAAAATGAAAATATTATTGTATTTTTATATATAAGGGCTAAATTATATCAACAACAAAAAAAAACTATTAATTTGTTGGTAGCAACTATGCAAAAAAATTAAAATAACGGTTTATATTAATAAGTGGAATGGCTGCGATGAGAGAAGGGGGGGAAAAAGGGAAACAAAATGTTATATTGCGTGTTCGAAAATAATACAAATATCATAAATAATAAGTGTAAGAAATATTGTGCACAAATTAGAAAAGTTATTATCGAAATATTTTGTAAAAAGAAACAAATTATTTTGCATAGATATATATTAATTTCATTAATTAAATAATATAAAATTCAATATAACGTGTATATTTAACACGTGTTCACCAATTAAAGATGGCCGATAATATGGCCACGCGGCTGCTTCCTCCTTCCCGTATGTGTGCTTCACGCGGGGGGAGGGAAAAATGGCTACGGCTTATTATAATTAAATTTTTTGAATTTACGTCCGCTCGACGTGTACAATTGCTCAATTCCGAATAAATTGCTGCTGTCTAATATAATATTATTAAGATAAAAATATTTTCCAAATTTTTAACTTTGCTGCTGCTATTATAATATTAATAAATATATAAAAATAAATCCCGTGAATTTAACATCGGCTAAGTACTGCATGCGCCGCCATATTAATATAATAAGAAAAAAAAACGTGCCGATGCTAATAAACCACGTTGGGCGCCAATGTAACGGTCACGCTGGGGATTAGGGCGTGGCGTCAAAGGCGAATAAACCAGTAAGGTATAAATAATAATTTTAATTTATTATAAATATTAAAAGAAAGGGTTTGGGCGCCAGCCGCGTACGATCGCGGCGAATATAATAAATAATGCTCGGCTGCGTGCGAGCTGCGACGACTAGCTGCGCGAGGGGCGGGGAGGGGAGGAATGAAGGAAGCACACTTACGGTAGGAAGGTGACTATTATCCGCTGCAACTATCGCAAGGCGTACACCCACCTTACTATCGAGGAGATCGTCTCCTGGAGTCGCGGCTCGGCGGTTGCTCGCTCTCGCTCTCTCGTGTACGCACACACACTCTCAAAAATATATTCTAATCGGTCGCGGATCGATTCCCGATGCTGCCTCAATGGCGTCCCGATGAGCTCTCTCGAGTTCGGGCTCGTTCGCCGCTTCGCTGCTCGGGCCCGACGTGCGCGCGCAGCTTCTCGCGTCGAGTCGCCCGTCGGCCGCCGTCGTCTCGCGCGCCTCGTGTAGTGAGTGCTCGCGGCCATGTTGATCAAGGCGGACGACGTTGCCGGGCTGCTGCTTCCCACGGAGAGGACGATGTTCCCGGTGATGCTGTTACCCAGGTAAGCCTATATGATCGTTCCTCCGTGATGTATAACGTATCGGCTAATGAGTCTGCTCTGTTACAGGTGCAGACGGGACGGCCGATCTTCGAGTCTTCTCTCTCACTCGCTCTCACGGTGGCTGCTCAGCTGGTGCGCGTCGGGTCGGTGATTGCTGCTCTTCGTCGGTGCTGCGTTGCTGCGGGGATTCTGGCTGCTTCTCAGGTGAATATATATCTCCCGAGGGAGTGCTGCTTATTATTTACTAATTAATAACTGAGAGTTATGGTAATGTTATGATTACCATAACCTCACTTCCAATCCTCTCCTAGCATGTAGCTGTCAGTTAGTATGTGCACTACATGCGTCCTTGTTTCCTTCTAATTAGGATTATTATTGATTATCTAACTGTTTCACAGCTTCCTGGATATCCTGCTGCTGCTCGTGCTGCTCCATCTGGCACCTTGGGCCATCATAGGCTGCTCCATGGACCTGGTGCGAAGCCTCCCAGAAGTAGTATCGCCTCTCCTGACATGCTGCTTTATTGTGCTACGAGGAAGGAGCCAAGAGAAGTATTGGGGATTTGGGGAGCTTCGGTTAGGTTAGGTAGGCTTAGAGATGTGAGGGTAGGTAGGCTAGTTTATATTGGGGTTCGCTCGCTTATTAACTTTGACAGGTATTACATACCTTGTCACAATACTTATATATAAAAACATATTATTATTTGAGAAAGTACGAGAAGCCATGTCTTTTTTTACAATCAATTGAGCTCGGTGCAAAATTTCCTAGAAATCTCTTACCAAAAGTATAAAAAATCAATAATCAACCCGGAAACCCAAATGTTTTTTTAATTTCAAAAGTTGCACCGATGTCATTTGTTTGTAAAGAAAGTCAATGGCTTTTCTTACGTTTTCCAATATTATCGAATATTTGTATTTATTATTAAATTCTTTGTTTAACTCGGCAGATAAACCTTGATATGTTACAAACCGGGCAAAAAGATAATTATTATATATATTTAAAGACATATGCAATATATCCGAGAAAATATAGATTGAAAACATCGTACTTTATATAAATGCAGTAAAGAAATTTATGGTTCCTATACAGTTCGTGTAAAGTTTCAAATTGCATAGAAACAAGTTGTCCACTAGGTCTTGGTCACTTACCAAGCAAATTGCTACTGAAATTGATATATACTCTCAAACTACTGTATATTTCATAAATAAATTAATTACCACTTTAAATAATGCAAAAATAGAATACTTATGTTTAAAGCGTTAAATCTTTAATTAATCTTTTTAGGTAAGAAAATTGAATCTGAAAAAAACTTTTTTTTGAAAATCAATTTGTATATACTTTACGTTTATTTATAGATTATTAAAATACATTAAATTTGTTAACAATTTTTAACGTTTATTGCATTTTCAACTGGATCGGTATACGTTGATATAATGGCACTTGATATCGAAGTTCAATAAATTTCACGTTTTTTCATCAAAATCATGTTGCAGTTGCAAAATCTAATTAAACTAAATATATTTACAATTTCTACGTTATATAAATAAAAATTATACTTTATTGGTTGGAAAGAAAAAAAATGTAAGCTGTGAGAGAATATCAAGTGCATCTCTAGAAAACTGATTAATAACACCCGGAATTTTGAGAAATCTTTTTTATACAAAAAGTAAAATTGTTAAGCTCTCCGAGGTCACACGTGCTTTTGTATTTTTTGCCACCCACCAGTAAGCAGGATTCAACAATTTGTGTGAAAATATTCTAGGGTACATGTCACACAAGTTGAAGGTGGAAAACGTTTGACTATTTTATTTTCGCGATTACTTTTATTTCACACAATTTTCATAGCAGAGCCTTATATATTCTGAAATATTTTCCCGAAACTACTTATTATTACTGAACTAAACAGTTAAACATAAAATTCAAGTTAATTACGATGACCGTCCAAAAAGTATGTTGCAAGTATATGAAAGGAATAAGAAAAAAAACTATCAATCATTTTTTTTACAACATTAAAGCACTTCTTATATATAGATATATTTAATATTTAGAATAACAATCACGGTATGTATAGGTTTACCATAAATAAAAACTTGTAACGATGATTTTAAATATTTAACAAATAATATGTAAATACTTATCACAATTGAAATTGACCCAAAAGAAATATGTTGTCTAGGGTAAAATCTTGTGAAACTAAATGAAAGTGTAAT
>JANSJX010000987.1:0-13206 GCA_026168455.1 Theocolax elegans | reverse complement strand
TCGCTACGGTATTATCAACTCTAATGAGACGCAGAGGAGGATATGATCCAGAAGAACAATTAGATAATTTATATTATAATATGAAACCCGAACTTAGAATTCATATTAGGCGAACTGACATAAATAACATCAATGAATTGATCCAAAGATTTAAATTTAAAGAAGTAAAAACGCAACCGAAGGAGAATTCGGAATTTTGTATTAAAGAAGGGAAACTATACAAGCATATTCTACATACGTTAGACTTTAATGAAGAAGATCTGAACGAACAATGGAAATTATGCATTCCAAAAACTGACCGAAACCGAGTCCTACAAGAATGTCACGACGAATCGACAGCCGGACACTTAGGTATTGGAAAAACTCTCGTACGCTTATCACGTTATTATTATTGGCCTGGAATTTTACGAGACGGAGCAAAATACGTAAGGAATTGTACTAAATGCCAACAATATAAAGTACAACAGGGGCAAAAAGGAAACGAGTGGAAAACGAAAGAAGAAACAAAGCGAACTCGATAAGGCCTCAGTAGGAAAGCACGGTGCGAGAAATTCCCGTTCTAACGAGCAATCCTGTACGCGCGAGCCTCGCCCGCTGCCCTCTTAATTAATGCAACTTTTAGTATTGTTTCCTTGAACAATTCAACCACACTCGACTCATGCTCCCTTTAACTTTACCGCAATACACATACCTTTGCCGTAGCTCTCCCATCCGTCTCTCCTACCCTTACGCATCGTTGCTACCGTTTTTCCTTTTGTATCTCACGCAGATTCTATGTTTCTTCCTCTTTTCTACTATGTTTTCAATTTTTGTTGTTTCTGCCGTCGTCGTCGTCGTCGTCGTACCAGTTACGTAGCGAATAATCGTCGCCAAGTTATTCAACAGTGTACTCGCCGGTATTGCAATAGTACTACGACAGGAGGGCACGTTGTAAAATACATAAACTCTGCCTTATGTTAATTAACTTTTGGTATTGTCACTTGCATTATAAGTCATTGTAAACTTCGGAAAAATAGTTTATGATCTAGATCTATTACTTCTTAGTAAAACCATATAGTTGCGACGCTACTTTTCGTCGGGAAAAAATCTAATTAAATTAAATTAAAGGCCGACGGAGGTTCCGTCGTAGCGACGTTGAAAATGGCTATATATCGCCGATTTATATTTGGTTGGGCGCCTGGCGATATTTAAATAAAAATGAAATAACTACTTTACAAAACGACTCGGCAACCCGGCAATCTCCACCTCGACTCCTCGTCACAGAGGGAATTCCGACGGCTGACCACCTCGGAACCGGCGGCTTTCGGAGTAAAGGAAAATTACATAAAATAACACTCTCAAATTCTATATTTCACCACAACTAATATTTATTCAAAATTCAAAGAAAATTATAATTTCCGGCACCGACACAATAATGAACGCGACTCGCGACCGACTCACACACGTGCTGCCACTCTCTCACTCAACTCCGTCCGGCGGTATAGAAATATAATATAAAAATAATATTAATAATTCGGCCGCCCGTCGGGCTAACCGTAAAGATTACTCGCCTAATAAACTTCTCGCAGCTCCAATGTTACTCTCTTCACACCTCAACAAACAACTCTTACTCAACTTTACTCTACTCAACAACGAAAATGGCTACTCAGCCTTCAAAATACTACTCTACAACTAATCACGTCTATCTCCTCGGACGATCAGGTAGCGAATCCTCGAGACCGGCTTCTTCATCCGGCTCGCAGCGTGACTTGATCCCCAAAAATAAGGATTTTTTCCCCCCACCCTATCGCTATCCTGCTCTATCTTACTATATGCCTTATCTACCGGCGTTGATTAGGGTGGTTGATTGCGTGATCGATACGCGTAGTCAGCCTTGATCTTATTTCCGTCAAGGCCGATTACCCAATAATAGTGGTTACGTCACCACCAACCTGTTCATTATTGGGTCGATCACACAACCATCATCCACTGGCACTCGGAAGGCGCGCATTACAAAATACTTAATTACCATATCGGTAACCCAGTCGGTGCTGCCGCCCCGTGCCTACCGGCTATATAATTACTACTAACTACTCCCGACACACTCATACCATAATTAATATTTAATTTATATCACCCGCTATTTACAACTATATACATACTTTAAAATTATTAAAATCGCCCCAAACTCTACCGACGGATCTACATAATTGTTATTTAAAATTAACTACGCTACTAGTTAAAATAATTAATTAAATAATATACGTGTGCGCGCTCCGTCTATATCTATATATATACATTCTAATATGCCGCGGTATACCGTATACATTAGGTATACCGCGACTCCTACTCTACTCGCGCTCCCCTCGCTCCGCGCGCTCCCACCCATTATCCACTACGGTCGCTCACTCGAGCGTCTTCGCGCGCGCAACACTCTCGCTGCTCGAGTGATTTCCCCTTCCCCGCGCACCACGCCTAGTGCCGCACGAGCGTCGCCGTCGGTGCCGCGTTCCCCGGTATACGGGTGTAAGGTGGGGGAGCACCCTGGCTCTCCCGACTACTAGCACGCAGTTCGGGCGTGCGCGCACCCGTGCGCCATCTCAGCCGTCGTCGTCTGCTGAGCACGTGTGACGGTTGAGGTTAGGACGCCGCCTAACCTTCCGTCTTGTTGTCATCAGCAGCGGATACGCCAGGTATCGTGAGACGACCTGGGCTCAGTCCTTGGCTCACGATACCTCTCGGCCGTGGTCTCGGTCGTAGTCCGCGTACTACCGTCGGGTATCGGTCGCGTCGTTCGTCGGCTCCGTGCTAAAACATACCCATACCGTGGGTATCAGTGTTTATTTTAAAGTGCATCGGTGCACTTCGGTCCGCCTGCGAGGGATTCGCTACCTGCGACGCGATCGCGATCTAACATAAGTTAAATGTATGCATGCACATGACTTGTAAATACAAGCCATGTGCATGTACTTGTACGTTGTATGTTTTACAACGTCACAAACAGCCCCCTCCTAAACCGAAACACCCCCGGTGTCCTTCGGTTTACTACAACATCTTACTGCAACTACTTTTACTCATTACACAAAAGTTATTCACCCTCAATTATATATCATATAATTTAAAATAACTCTTACAACTACTACTACTCTCCTAACAACGATTCGTTCGCGATACTACTTCTTCCCTCGCACGGGCGTCGGACCGAATTGCACACTTTAATTTTTATTTATTTATCACTAACCACCACCATTATAAAATAAAAATAAATAATAAAAATAGAAAATAGAATAATTAATAAAAAAAAAAATTATATTATTATACCTATTCCCTCTCTCTTCCGGCGCATTCTCCTCTACTACCGACGGTTTTTCTTCTTATATACTACATCTTAACTCTATTATGTACATCTTTCTTCTTCCTCACAACTACCGGCGGTTTCTCATTCTTCTTTCTCTTATTCTTCTCTTCTTAGGGCTCCCTGACGGGTACTCTTGCCGTAGGGCCTACCCTATTCCTCTACTCTACCACCGGCGGGGATTATTCTCCTGTCTTCCTTTGTGACACACATCTGCGGGGTTGAATAAAACGTTTTAATTCGGTGACATGCGATTTCGCAATTTTCCGACTGTTTCCTTCACCACTACCCAACACGTACACTGTAGGGGACAACACTTTTACGATATCGAACGGCCCTTCATATTTCGGCGCAAGTTTGGCGGAATATTTATTCGCGGCGTTAGATAACGTATGTACTTTTCTAAGTACTAAATCTCCGACGGTGAAACTAACATCTTTACGTCCCTTATTATACTGTTTCTCCTGCTTGGCACGTGCTTGATCGATGTGTCGAGCTACCAAATCTCGCAGGGCATCTAGGCGTTTCATCCTCTCTTCCCATACCTCCGGCGGAATTTTAACAACTGGTCTATGACCTTCTACTTCTCTCCTCAAGCTTTTTACTGGCTTAGGGTGTCTGCCGAAATTTAAGAAGGCAGGTGACACCTTAGTGGAGGATTGTACGGCGGTGTTCACGGCATGGCGAAATTCGTGCACGTGCACGTCCCAATTCCGATGGTCTCCACCGACAAATGCTGCTATCATCGCCTTCAGCGTTCTAGTTACTTCTCTCGACCGGATTAGCCTGGGGAAAGTACGGAGGCGTCGTGACGTGCTTAACCCCGTACTCCGCCAAAGGTAGCTTTCAACAACTTGTTGTCGAATTCTCGACCATTGTCCTGAGAGAAAGTAATCTGGCGTCTCCCAACGGAATAACACCAATTCCTCGAACGCCCTCGCAACCGACTTTCCGTCTGCTGATCGCAGAGGTTTCACCTCAATCCACCTGGTGAAGAGATCTTGGAATACCACCAAGTATCGACACTGGCTCTTGCTTGGTGGGAATTCCATGAGATCAGCGGCTACTACTGCCCATGGTCTCTCTACGATCCGGCTTCCCATTAATCCGACGGGTCCTGTCTGCGATACCTTGTATTGCTGGCAGGTCTGGCAACTACGTACGAAGTCATGGGTGTCGTACCACATGCCCTTCCAATAATAGTCTCTGGCCAGTTTGTCGTACGTCTTCTCGATCCCTAAGTGCCCAGCAGACGTGACACAGTGCGACTCTTGTAACACTTGTTGACGATGATCTGCTGGCACAACTAGCCTCCAACCTTCTTCCGGCGTAGTTATTGGATCGAGTAATGGGTCGTACCTGTGGCGATACAATAAACCGTTCTCTACCTTCCAACCGTTGAACTTAGCTGGACGTTCTGGCACTTCCTTCAGCATCTTAAGATACCATTGGTCCGCTATCTCTTCAAACGCGGCTACATCTTCCTCTTCCGACGGAAACATCCTGGACAAGGCGTCTGGGACGTGGTTCATAGCTCCCTTCCTATGTACCACCTTGAAGTCCCATTGCTGCATCTCCAAGGCCCATCTGGCAAGACGGCCAGTTGGGTCCTTGAGATTCTGCAGCCATCGAAGGGCACTATGGTCGGTAATGACCGTAAAGGTGTAACCTTCGATGTACGGACGCAACTTTTTAATCGCCCACAGCATGGCGAGACACTCCTTCTCCGACGTCGTATAGTTCTTCTCAGCCGGCGTCAACACTCGGCTGATATATACGATCGGATGTTCTCCATCTTCCTTCTCCTGTGTGAGGACGGCTCCCAAGGCGAAATTACTGGCGTCGCACTGGATCGTAAATGCTTTACTAAAGTCCGGCCTCGCGAGTACTGGCGCTTGGGTGAGAGCTTTCTTCAGAGCGTCGAAAGCCTCCTGTTGCTCATCTCCCCACGTCCACTCTTGGCTTTTACGGAGAAGTTTTACCAACGGTACTTTCAGCTCAGAGTCCTTTTCAATGAACCTGGCGTACCACCCGACCATTCCCAGGAACCGGCGCAATTCTCTGACATTGCGGGGCTCTGGGTATTCTACGACCGGCGAAACTTTCTCCGGATCAGGGCGCAATCCTTGGCTGTCCAGTATAAAGCCTAAATACGTTACACTGGAACAGCAAAACTCGCACTTATCCCGGTTTACCATCAGTCCAGCATCCACGAGCTTCCTCAATACTAACTCCAGCCACTTCAGATGCTCGTCAAAATCTTCTGTTACTATGATTATATCATCTAGGTAACAGAAGATATACGGCTCGTATTCTGGCCCGAATAACGCATCCACTAGACGCTGGAACGTTTTCGGCGCATTGGTAAGACCGAACGGCATCCTTTTAAACTGGTATTGCCCTGATCCTGGCACGGCAAAGGCGGTATACTTCCGGCTGGTTGCTTCCATCATTATTTGAAAATACGCCTGCTTCAGGTCGATTTTCGTAATGCACTTTGCCCGTCTCATCTTATCAAGGATGGAATCCATTGTAGCCATTGGATATCCGTCCTTCCTCGTAACCTTATTGAGATCACGGTAGTCGATGCAGAAACCGTATCGATCCATCAGGTTTCTTAACCATCACCGGCGCACTGCTCCAATCGCTAGCAGACCTCTCGATAATATCATTACGCAACATCTTATTTACCTCGTCTCGCGCAATCTCCAACATCCTCGGCGACAACCGGCGAACCTTATGCATTATAGGTGATGCGTCTCCGACATCAATGTGATGTTCGGTTAGATCAGTTGCGCCGAAGGTATCTGACGGTTCCGGCAATATGCCTTCTACGAGACGCCTAACACGTTCTCGTTGGTCATCCCGTAACTCCTGGATGCCAGCGCATTCAGCATATATCGTCGCTTCTCCGTCTTCCGCTGTGGCGGCGAAGGTTCTCCATTTACCTTCTCGGCTCGCCACTCTCCCCGACCTAGGCGGGTATCTACGTCGAAAATCCGGCAGAAGTCCATGCCTAGTATAACATCATGGTCTAGGACATTCATGGCTTTGAGCGGAATTATTTCGGTGTATCCGTCTATTTCCAAACTAATATTTAGGATTCCTATTACTCGGCGAACATCTCCTGTGACGCTTTTAATTGCTGTCTCACATGGTTCCAACCGGCTTCTGAATCTCTCCATTACTTTAGGTCCAGCGAGCGAAATCATGGCACCTGGATCAAACAGAGCACTGTAACTCTCTCCTCCGAGATTCAGTTCTAGGAAATTCCTATTATCGGCCGACGTAGCTGCTACATTCTCGTCATCTCGACGGACTTCTTGTTTCTCCTCACTATTCGGCGGCGAATACATAATTCCGTCCGCGTCCTCTTGGGAATCGCTCCCGTACTTCTTGGATTCGGCGTCGGAATACAATCTACCTCCTTCTCTACCGGCAAGTCAAGCGGCGATGGGGCTGAGAGCATCTCTACGGCGCGTTGCACTATGTGTAGCCTCGAGAATTCTCGTTCTTCTTCGAGATCCTCATTGGGCTGTACTGGCGTGGCGACTTCACTCTCCTTTTGCCTCACCCTTTCACGAAACGTTTGTAGACTTTTCCGCGAATATTCCGCTTCACCTAGCGAATAATCAACGGCTTCCGGCTGGAGAAAACATAAACCTCGTTTCTTCAACCGCTTCATGTCTACCTCCGGCGTAACGTGATTCTCGGCTTGCCTCTCTTCACCACCTACGGCATTCTCCTGCTTCTCCACCGGCGGATTATAGTTAACCTTCTCGGCGAGATTTGAGGAGTGCTGCTGGGGGATCAGCGGACTTACTGTCCCCCAGCCAACAAGTTTCCCAACTTGACGCGTATTTCGGCACAGTCAGGACAATTGCGGAAAACCGCTCCTGGTTTACCGCACATCTGACACGACTCTTGCGATCTGTGTGACGGTGACTGCGGTCTGAACACCTTCTCTGGGCATTGCGCCGCTCGATGTCCCGTCTTGGCACACAGAAAACACTTGGCGTTCGGGCATTCCGCTGCTCTATGCCCTACCACTCTGGCAGTTAAGCAGGGACCATAAAATTCCCGACGACCTGGCGACTTCGACTGGAACGTTGCATTGCTCGGTCCATTCGGCGATGCAACCTTCTGCTGACGGGCGTACGGCTTACTCTCCCACTTGGCAGCAGAATTCGTCGATCTAGTCGGCAAACCTCGATTTGCAACTGCGGCGTAAGTCGGCTTCTGAGCTACTTGCACTTCCGCAGCCACGCTCGACAAAACGTCCTTCTTCTGACATTTAGACTTCTCAGCTACTTCTTTGTTGCTGCTTGCTTCGCCTTTTTGCTTGCAGCAACCTTCCTCTCAACTTGAACTTCGGCGGCTTCCTCCACGTCTACATCCGACAGCGCGGCGACCTTTTGCTTTGTCGATCGTCCCTTGTATGCTGCTCCAGGGATTCTCGACTTCTCAACCGGCGGTGGCGGGGTATACCGGCTGTTCAACTCCTGCTGGCGTTCCCACTTCCGCCCATAATACTCCAGGTCTTTGAAATCTTCCACGAGTTTACTTGCCATCGCAGTCCTGTACTCCGGCAGAAGATTTCGGTACGCTGTCTCTACTAACACTTTCTCCGACGGTGGTTTCTTAAAGTGTCCGACGATTATTCGCAGGTTAGAGAGATATCGCGTAATCTTTTCCTCCCTTTCCTTGCGTTCGTCGGCGCAACTCGTCCAGCAAATCCTCGTGGTCGAATTCACCTATAAATTGGTGTCGGAACTGACGCCGAAAATCGCGCCACGATGCTATTTGCGTCTTCGTTGACCTAAACCACCGGCTGGCGTCCTTGCTCAGTATGCACGGCAATGCACCTAGCAATTGTGCATCTGTCAAACCAGCGCTCTTCCTACAATCATTCAACTGACTGAGGAACTCGTCGGGCATCTCTCTCTCATCACCAGCAAACCTCAGCCCCCAGCTCTTTAGCACTTTCATGCTTCGAAGACTCTCGTCTGGTTTCAGACTGATTGGGCTGGACGACTTCTCTCTTCGAGACCGCACGCGCGTGAACCCTTCATCGGAATCATTCTCCGATTCGCTGGAATTAATCCGCGCGAGCTTTCGTCTCTTTGAGCCACTGCTCACTACACTACCGGCGTAAGCATTCTGCTTGTGACTGTCCTCATGGCAATGCGGCAAATCGCATTGATTTAACGCTGATTCCACGTCTTTCAAATCAATCGGTTTAATTGCCGTACTGCAGCTCGTAGAGTTCGCCATACTCTTTGGCTGTTTACTCGTCGACTGCACAGTCTTCTTTGCCGGTTTTGTGCTCTTCCTCCGTTTTGGATTCGCTCCCTCCGCACTAGAGTTACCAGACTCAGTGTCGGATCGGCCTGACGGTATGAATGCATCGGATTCGGCGGGAATAATACTCCTCTTCTGATACGACTTCCTAGGACCACTCGGACTCAATGCGGCTTCTCGATCACTCCTCCTCTCTACCGGCGGAACCTGATTAGACCTAACGGGAAATACACCTAGTTGTGTCATTAACTTATCCCATTCGGTCGGATGCTGGCGGATATAATTACACAACTCTGGCGGAATTGTGAGAGGCGTTGGCTCATAACTAGTCGATGGTAATGCAATCGACGACGTAATCGGCAAGCCTAACCCAGACTGCGTCGTATACGTGTTAGAATACGTGCAGGTAGTCTGCGTGGCGACTGTCGTGTACGTTGGAACTCTCTTGTCGACAGCATTCTCTCTATCCGTTCCACTTGGTCGAAACTCACTATCCGCCTCACTATCCGCTAAGCTTCCATCATCAGAGGTTACCGTCTCTCTGTCACCTACTCCCTTATCTGTAGTGACAAACGCTCTTCTTCCACCTTCGTCTCTGCTTGGCAGCATTATCGACTGCCATCATCACCTTTGCTCGGTAAGCACCTGCGCTTACCGACTCCTTACGTATTTCCGCATGGTCTTCGTCCCACTCGTACCATGGAATATTATCATTATCCGGTTCGGCTTCCCGCAACCGGGCACGCAATAACCTGTCCCGCAACGCAGCGCTTGATCCGGCGGCACACAGCCGTCGTGACGCTAACTCTCGACCGACATGTTCATCCGCCATTTTGGCGATCGTCCGCTTCATATTACGTCTCTCTCTACCGGCGGTACCCTCGAGTAATATATGCATCTGTTCGACGTGTTCGGCCATTTTAATTTAGTAATCCGACGGTTAAATAAATTTATAAAATTATAATAAACCGACCCGGATCCTTCAAACGGGTTATTCGACACGGCAAAATTCACAAATTATTACTACCACCACCACAACAATTATTATCTACAAACCTCGTGCCGTGAGGTACTAATTATCAATAAATAAATTAATTGAAAATAATTAAATTATCACCGCGTGCTTACACTCTCAAGCACAATATATCTATATACTATATAACTGGCGGTTTACAAACTGGCAACCTGAAACAGAATAAAAGTCTGGCGGTTTGGCAATTTGTTCAGATATCGGCAGTTAATATAATATTAGCGGTTCCGGCGTAATTGCTTTACTACCGGCGGTTAATACCGGCAATTCGTTGTATTTTGAAAACACCTGAAACAGAAATAAATCTGGCGGTTTTGGCGAAAATTCACGAGTACCGGCGGTATATACCGGCAATAATAAATTGAGCAATCACTGAAACAGAAATACAATTCTGGCGGAAAAACACAAATATATATATAACAAATATTTATATGAAACAGATATATATGTAAATACAATCAATATATAATTATTAATAATATTTAATAATAATCAAATAAATTGTATATTTGGCACGAGGTTTACACAAACAGGAGGGCCCGCCCAATTGGCAATAGGTATACATAAAAATTTACCATAAATTACCACTACTCAAAAAAAATTTAACACTTATAAATGGTGTTGATTTTACACAAAAATGCCGGACGGATACTCAATCACACACTCTTTACTCTGCCGTCAATTACTGCCCCACGTTGGGCGCCATTTTGCGACGCTACTTTTCGTCGGGAAAAATCTAATTAAATTAAATTAAAGGCCGACGGAGGTTCCGTCGTAGCGACGTTGAAAATGGCTATATATCGCCGATTTATATTTGGTTGGGGCGCCTGGCAATATTTAAATAAAAATGAAATAACTACTTTACAAAACGACTCGGCAACCCGGCAATCTCCACCTCGACTCCTCGTCACAGAGGGAATTCCGACGGCTGACCACCTCGGAACCGGCGGCTTTCGGAGTAAAGGAAAATTACATAAAATAACACTCTCAAATTCTATATTTCACCACAACTAATATTTATTCAAAATTCAAAGAAAATTATAATTTCCGGCACCGACACAATAATGAACGCGACTCGCGACCGACTCACACACGTGCTGCCACTCTCTCACTCAACTCCGTCCGGCGGTATAGAAATATAATATAAAAATATAAATATTAATAATTCGGCCGCCCGTCGGGCTAACCGTAAAGATTACTCGCCTAATAAACTTCTCGCAGCTCCAATGTTACTCTCTTCACACCTCAACAAACAACTCTTACTCAACTTTACTCTACTCAACAACGAAAATGGCTACTCAGCCTTCAAAATACTACTCTACAACTAATCACGTCTATCTCCTCGGACGATCAGGTAGCGAATCCTCGAGACCGGCTTCTTCATCCGGCTCGCAGCGTGACTTGATCCCCAAAAATAAGGATTTTTCCCCCCACCCTATCGCTATCCTGCTCTATCTTACTATATGCCTTATCTACCGGCGTTGATTAGGGTGGTTGATTGCGTGATCGATACGCGTAGTCAGCCTTGATCTTATTTCCGTCAAGGCCGATTACCCAATAATAGTGGTTTACGTCACCACCAACCTGTTCATTATTGGGTCGATCACACAACCAATCATCCACTGGCACTCGGAAGGCGCGCATTACAAATACTTAATTACCATATCGGTAACCCAGTCGGTGCTGCCGCCCCGTGCCTACCGGCTATATAATTACTACTAACTACTCCCGACACACTCATACCATAATTAATATTTAATTTATATCACCCGCTATTTACAACTATATACATACTTTAAAATTATTAAAAATCGCCCCAAACTCTACCGACGGATCTACATAATTGTTATTTAAAATTAACTACGCTACTAGTTAAAATAATTAATTAAATAATATACGTGTGCGCGCTCCGTCTATATCTATATATATACATTCTAATATGCCGCGGTATACCGTATACATTAGGTATACCGCGACTCCTACTCTACTCGCGCTCCCCTCGCTCCGCGCGCTCCCACCCATTATCCCACTACGGTCGCTCACTCGAGCGTCTTCGCGCGCGCAACACTCTCGCTGCTCGAGTGATTTCCCCCTTCCCCGCGCACCACGCCTAGTGCCGCACGAGCGTCGCCGTCGGTGCCGCGTTCCCCGGTATACGGGTGTAAGGTGGGGGAGCACCCTGGCTCTCCCGACTACTAGCACGCAGTTCGGGCGTGCGCGCACCCGTGCGCCATCTCAGCCGTCGTCGTCTGCTGAGCACGTGTGACGGTTGAGGTTAGGACGCCGCCTAACCTTCCGTCTTGTTGTCATCAGCAGCGGATACGCCAGGTATCGTGAGACGACCTGGGCTCAGTCCTTGGCTCACGATACCTCTCGGCCGTGGTCTCGGTCGTAGTCCGCGTACTACCGTCGGGTATCGGTCGCGTCGTTCGTCGGCTCCGTGCTAAAACATACCCATACCGTGGGTATCAGTGTTTATTTTTAAGTGCATCGGTGCACTTCGGTCCGCCTGCGAGGGATTCGCTACCTGCGACGCGATCGCGATCTAACATAAGTTAAATGTATGCATGCACATGACTTGTAAATACAAGCCATGTGCATGTACTTGTACGTTGTATGTTTTACAACGTCACAAAGTGTATAAGTTTATTATACATATTTAAATATATACATTTTTATTTAAAAAATTATTTTTTAACAATTTATATCTTAAATTATATAAATATATAATATAAATATATAACCTCCCGTATATATAGGGGCAGTTCTTGTCGAACGACTACAATTTTTTGCCTTTAAATTTTTCTTACACATTTTAGATGTTAATGTACATTTTTATAGAGTAAATTTAACATAATTTTGGGGATTTTCAAAATTAAAAATGGAAATCTTAACATTTTTTGATTTTATGTCTATTCTTAACGTTTTAGATGTAAAAACACCTAAATACATTTTTATCTGCAAATTATATAAAATTTTGAAAAAATATTGTTTATCATTATTGATCGTATCTATACAATTCAGGATTAAAAATATCCCATTAGAAATAATAATAGAAATTGCGTCACTTTTTATATGACAGTTACAGAGTGTCGTGTACAGTTACAGTTACAAACCAACAATTAGAGAAACGACAAAGAATATCACATGCTATCTGCATCGTACCCTATTGATTGATAAATTGTACTATCTACATTACAAATAAATATGAGAAAATAATAAAAATTAATTAAATATATACATTTAATTTACAAAGTTATTAATAAAAACTTATGTTTAAAAAAATACGCAAAACAATGTACAAAGTTCACTATCCTAGGAACTTTATTAATTAGAATAAATGTATAAATTGTATTATTGGTGATCAAGGTGACTTAAAAAATGATAAATATGGTTTTTATTAGTAATATTATTATTTACTTACTATTTTTCTATAGATAATATCAAAATAATGCAGAAAGTACCGAACCTTTAAACAAACAATTAATACTAATATTACTTACAACTGGAACTAATCATTCACTTCTTTATTTATCCCGGA
>JANSJX010000105.1:0-80710 GCA_026168455.1 Theocolax elegans | reverse complement strand
TACATTGCGGTGGTTTTGTTACTCGCAAGCACAAATATTGCAGGAAATCCCTAAAGTTAAAATAATTATTTACAAATTTATATATTTTTAAGTTTTTTTTAAATTTTTTTACTTGTAATTAAACTTTTCTTCCATTTTTTAGCATTTGATCGACAAATGTCTGGTATTTTTTTTTTATTCTCTTTGCTTATCACTCCGTATACTCATTAAACGGGTTTTTACAGGGACACCCCTACCACCTATGTGTGGGGGTGAAAACATTCCAATTTTTCCCATCCCGGTCCCCACCGTCTCGCATTCGCCCGGGGTTATGCCCGTGAGGAAGGGAAAACCTTGTAGGAATACCTTCCCCGAGACGGCCGGTATATTGAAACATTCCGTTTAGATGTTGAGGTCACCTTGCGTAGGCCCAAACACCGAAACCGAATGTTCCACACCTTCCGCTCACGTTGTGAAGTGTGGAAAAATACCTAACCGATCCCGAAAGCCGCACAAGAATGGTGTCACCCATCCAAGTGCCAACCGCACTCAGTGCTGCTTAACTTTCGTGATCGACCGAGGTGCGTCTCCGCCACTCCGCCACCGTGTTGGTTTGAGTGCGCTGGTATTTCCGAATTGCAGGATAATCAGAGGGCCCGAGTACAAGAGATGGTGCAAAGGCCGATTCCTGAGTATATGGACGGAGCATTTTATCGACGTGCAGAAGGCATCCCCAGTCAAGCATCGTACGAGGAGGATGTCTCCCAAGATGCTGGAGGTGGCTCAGGAAGAAGGTAAGAAAATGTTGCGGTTAGGTGTTATTGAGGGATCAACCAGTGATTGGAGTAGTGCACCAGTTCTGGTCCGCAAATTCGATGGTTCAGTTCGATTCTGTATCGATTATCGGGACCTTAATGCGGTAACCAAACGAGATGCATATCCTTTGTTCCAAATAGATTCGATCCTGGATAAGATACGAAGAGCGAAATTTATAAGTAAGATCGACTTGAAGCAGGCTTACTTCCAAGTTAAGATGGCGTCTGCTAGTCGGAGGTATACTGCGTTTTTTTTTTTTTATTAAAAGCTTACCTAGGCCTACATATATGTTAGGACCTATACAGCAGAAGTATACATTGATTGTACATACATTATATTTACGGTATTTGTTGACATTTTTTTAAATATTGTTTATAAACTTTACATGCTTATTGATTATATTTATATCTATTATACATTAATTTTGCATGTTTCAAAGAATTTACATATTATTTGTAGGATTCTTGTATCTAGTATAGCCAAGAAGGATTTAATTGTGTATGGCGGATATTGTTTATACTTTTTCAAATTATTTATTAAATATGCTCTTTGTGAATCAAAATTATGACAGTTCCATAAAATATGGTTTAAGTCTTGAAATGCTTCCCCACATTCACATTGAGGATTAGTTATGATGTTTACTCGACAAAGAGATCCCGCTAAATTACTGCGTTTTCCATGCCGGGATCGGGTCTATGGTAATTTAGAAGGTTGCCGTTTGGTCTCATTAATTCTCCAATGACCTTCCAACGTTTAATTAATGCAATATTTGGGCCTGAGCTTGAGCCATTCGAGTTTGGGTATCTTGAGGATATCATCGTGGTGACTGAATCGTTCGAGGATCATTTGAAATACCTAGAACTAGTACTTAAAAAGTTGTTAGATGCTGGATTGACAATGAATAGGAACAAATGCGAATTTTGTTGTAGTAGGGTCACGTATTTAGGGTTTATCTTAGATAAGGATGAACTTAGGACAGATCCAGATAAGGTAGCTTTGGTGGTTAACTATACAGTACCTACAACGATTAAGGAATTGAGAAGGTTCTTTGGTATGGTAGCGTGGTACTCGAGGTTCATTGAGGACGAGGCTAGAATAAAGATACCGTTAGTGAGGCTATTGCGTAAGGGACAGGAATGGACATGGGGAGAGGAGCAGCAAGCTGCTTTCAATGATTTGAAACAAGCCTTGGCTGCCGCTCCTGTTCTTGCTAGACCTAATTTCGGCAGACCGTTCAAGGTTCAGTGCGATTCTAGCAACTTTGCCTTGGGGGCTGCGTTGGCACAGGATCAGGAGGACAGACAACATCCTATCGACTATATTACTAGGGTCTTGACTGCTGCTGAGCGAAATTAGACAACCACTGAAAAGGAGTGTTTGGCTTTACTCTGGGCAATCAAGAAGTTGAGGCCGCATCTTGAGGATTACAAGTTTACGACAGTTACTGATCACAGTGCTCTTAGGTGGCTGAGAAATTTGAAAGAGCCGACGGGTAGACTTGCTCGTTGGGCCCTGGAGATGCAACAATGGGATTTTGAGGTAATTCATAGGAAAGGAGCCTTGAATCAAGTCCCAGATGCTCTCTCCAGGATGTACAAAGACTGAAGAAAATGTGGTAGCTGCCTTTAAAGAGATTGGAGATCCGCGGTAGCTCAACATGCTGAGCAATATTCAGCAGTTTCCTGATAGATATCAGCAGTGGAAAGTGGAATATGGAATGATGTATAGATTCCAGATCAGACCACTGTTAGACCCAGTGGCCAATAGAGAAGAGTCCCGGAAATTGGTGGTTCCAGAAGAGCAACGTGATCGGGTCATGAGGGATATTTCTGGAGAGGAATGTGGTACGACATTCATAAATTTGTAGTAGGGTGTGAAACTTGTCAAAAGTACAAGGTATCTCAATCAGGGCCTCAGGGACTGATGAGTAGTAGGGTACACGGAAAAAAAGCTTAAGTAAAAATTACTCGTTTATAAAATTGTTTGGTCTAGAACTTTAGTAATACTGACTTAAGTATGTAAATGATTTATATACATAATTTTGACTCATATTTATATAATATTTATAAAGTAATATTTCGAAATAGCATCAATAAATTCATACATGATAAGATATACAACAATATTTAGAAATAAAACGTATACCAGACTATTACCAAGCGAAGGTAATTGAAAAACCGTTACAGGGACGCGCAAAGGTATGGTTTGACGCGGTTCGTGGGCAGTTAAATAGTTTTCAAGAATTTTCTATGAGATTTCTAATTGAATTTTTAAATGAAGAAATGCAAGAGAGAGCAAAAGACCATTGGAAGGCGAACAAGTACGTAACGGGTAGCTATTTGAAATATTTTTATGCTCGGGTAGGTGAAGCGGCGAAATTTATTAATCCTTTAAAGGAATATCAAAGAAATAAAGATATCATTAAGCAATTCCCGTGTAACATTCAAATGGTATTGGCTTCGACGGATGTCACGCATACCGAACAAGTTGTAAGAGCATTGCTTCGATTAGATGAGATGCAGAGCCTTTCAGTGGCTCTTTCCGTAAATAAGGATATACAAGGGCAAAAAACTAATAATGAACGGTATCATTCGAGGGAAAATAATTTTGTTAGAAATAATAATTATGGTCAACGGGACTTTAATAAACCGAAGGGGGACAATGGTTATAATAAATATCCACAAGGAAATAGGGATACTAAATTTGCGCAAGCAAATAATAATAATTATAATAAACAATATTTTAATAAACAAAATCAATATAAAAGTAAATATAACGGGAATAATAATAATAGCAATACAGTAGCGACAGTAAATGTAGAGGAAACAGAAGTGGATAATTCGCAAATACAAACAAAGGCTATTGTACATGAACAACAAGATGATGTTGACGGTATTTTCGAAATAAGTACGGAAAACTAATTTGCGACTCTGAAATATCGGGTCCGATTTCGAGTTGCTTAATTGATATACAGGATCTTGCATTTGATGTCATGGGGGATAACAGTAAAATCAATGTTGAAAAAATAATACGAAGTCCGAGATTGTGGTCAAATATTAATAAAGTAAAATGCGAATGTTTGGTGGATACAGGTAGCCCAGTATCATGTATTTCGGAAAATATTTTTAACCTGTTAAAAAATGAAAAAAATATTAAAACATTGCCAGTATCAAATATGATTTTGACTGGTGCATTTAATAAAAACGTTTGCAAGGTAAAACAACAAATTTTAGTAGAATTGAAAATAAAATATGCTACAATCAAAACTATTTTATTAGTGGTACCTAAATTAGCGTATGATATAATTTTGGGAATTGATTGGATATTGTTGAACAGAGCGATAATAGATGGGAAAAATCGCACAGTCATAATTGATGATGTAAACATTGACGAACCATATGTCAGTTTCTCAACTAGCTTGCCAAATTTCTACGAAGTTAATCATTTGCTCGGATCGCAAACGAGTCCGCATGAGGAAGTTTATGCTCCGGGTCGTGAGGGGGATTTCCTTACGTGTAGCATCTCTCGCGAAACGGAGAATAAAGACTGCTTTTTTACTCAATCCGGGTATGCGTTTGAGGATCGTGTAGATGAATACGTAAAGAATATAAGTACGATAAACGAAAATGAAAAACAAACTTTATTAAATTTAATATTAAATTACCGCGACATATTTTCCGATAAACCCGGATGTTTTCGAGGTTTTAAATATGAAATTAAACTTATGTGCGATAAACCAGATATAAACCAAACTTATTCGATCCCTTTAATTTATCGCGACGCTGTAGATAAGCAATTGCAATGTTTATTAAAAGACGGAATTATAGAAAAATCTGATAGCCCGTTTTGTAATCCGTTGCATGTAGTTCCGAAAAAAGACGGTAAAGTACGATTATGCCTTGATGCACGAAAATTGAATACATATATAGTCCCCGATAACGAAAGACCTCCAAAGATCGATGAAATATTACAAAGTCACGAGGGCATGAAATTTTTTACAAGTACTGATGTCACTATGGGTTACTATCAGATAGAATTAGACGAGCAGTCGCGGAAATATACTGCATTTATCGTTGGGGGAAAATGTTATCAATTTCGTCGCGTACCTTTTGGTATTCGAACAGCGGGCTCCGCTTTTATTAGAGCTGTAAATTCATTGTTTACATCGGGTGAAAAAGAATCTATTGTATTTTATGTAGATGACGGAATAATTAAATCGCATAATTTTCAAGATCATATTCAACATTTAGACTTATTTTTTAATAAAATAAAAAATGCTGGTTTAACATTAAAACTTGAAAAAACCTTACTTTGTCGAAGTGAAGTGCCCTTCCTCGGATTTCTATTAAATTCAAAGGGCATACGACCGGATCCTGCGAGAATTGAGTCAATTTTAAAAATACCACCACTACCAAAATACAGTAGTTTATGTGGTGGTAATCCGTTTGGTGTTAAAGAGTTTAAAAATTCTATTGGTAAAGTAACATTCAAATCATAATTTTCTTCACTTTCAGATGAGTCAATACTACAGTATTCTTTTATTTCACCTTCCAATAATTTTAATATTTTGTTATTCATTTGTAGTACATCAACATTTTTGGGTGCTAGAATAATTTTTTGTTTTAATTCATAATCGTTACTATCAATTGAATCACTATAAATTTCTTTAATTAAATTACCGGTAGACCAAATTTCAGTAGGTAAATGAACTAAATTATTTTTTTCTTCAAAACTGTCTGAAAATTTACCTTCACCAATTTTTAATAGCCAATTGTTGAAATCTACATCATTATTACAAATCCTTATATTTTCAATTAAAGAGAAAGTTATAAATTTTCTCCATAAATTGCTTTTTTTACACAATTTTCAATAATTAATGATCTATTACCATGGCGAAGTATAGGTAAAGTTTGTCTAAAATCTCCAGAAACTATTATAATTTTTCCTCCAAACACATCATTATTATTGCACAAGTCTTTAAATAACCTATCTACAGCTTCTAGTGCATGTTTAGAAGTCATTGTTATTTCATCCCAAATTATGACAGAAGTTGATTTAATATATAATCCATAAGGGGAATTTGTACTAACATTGCATACTGTTTGTTCATTAATATTTAGACGAAGTTTAAATGTAATATGTACAATTTTGCCGTCAATTAATAAATTTGCCGCTATTCCTGTCTATGCTACTGGTAATACTGATATATTATTTTCTTTAAAAAATTGTATTAATGTATTTAGCAAAAAACTTTTGCCACTTCCACCAGGACCATCAATAAAAAAACAATTATTTTTTGAATATCTATATACGGCATTTAATATAACATCGAAAATATATTTTTGTGTAGTAATTAAAAAAAGAGGTTTTGGATTGAAAGTGGTGGTAATAAAATTATCCTCAATCGTATGTAAATCAATAGATTCATTAATTTCAGGCAAATCGAAGTAGGATAATGAATAACCATGCATTGTTAAAATAACATTAATATTACGTAATGCTCGTTTTTCTGCTTTTAAAGGGTCTTCTTTTGGATAGAAAAAAAATTTTTTATATTTATCGTATAATTCTCGTGCATTTATTGGAGTATAAAAAACTAATATATATGCATATAAATCATATATTTGGTTAGGAAATTTATTAAACAACACTTCGTTCAAACATTTGTCCCATTCATTGTCGTTTGTAATTAATTGTCTTTCTTTGGCAGCTTCAAAAAAGTATGACAAACTTTACTATCTACTGTTCTTAAATGTTCAAAAGAAGTAGCACCTTTGACGTGTAATAACAATAATCTTATGAAGAATCGTTCACGTTGTTTTGGATTAACCAAATACATTCTAGATAAAATAGGTTTATAATTTTGTTTCTGTTTAAACCATTCTTTTTTTTTTCATTCAATACATAATGATTAGGAATTTCTGTATATAAATATTTTCTCGCTTCAGGTCTTTTTTATTCAAATCAAACCAGGCAGTTAAAGTTGTATTTGTATTTTTATTGAGAGTTTGCTCCTCATTACCTTCATTAAAAAATACCACTTGTTCGTTTTCATTGTGAACACTTAATCTGTAAATAACATGAGACAGTTCATTCAGTGAATATTCAAATAAACGATACATTGCTTCAGGTGTACATATATGTCTTGTATTGATATACTGTTTAATCTCGTCGTATTCTATTTCATTTTCTTTTTGTTCACTTTCTTTTGTAAGTTTCATTTCTATTAATGCACTATCATGTCCCTTTGTGAAAAATAATAGGGATCTGTAGGAAAAAAGAGAGAGATAGGTAATATCTTGTATTTTTTTTAAAATCTGAATTAACAAAACATTATATTTTGCGGAATAATAAAATAACCGTTGAATGCCTCTCCGTACTCAACAGTTACGAAGAATCACCCCACGGTGCGGGCATGGAGGGATTCGGCAATTGGCCCACGATACGTCCGCTCTCGTGCATTATTGGTCGAGCGGGCCCGGTCCGCGCTCGACGCTCGCGCGAGTCGGCAGAATCGGCAGAATCACGCGGGCACCCGAAGCACCCCCGAGTAGCGTGTCGCTCCCTGACAGACGTTATATAGCCGATAATAGACGCCCTTCCTAATTTGTGTGTGTAACCCTCCCGATATCATCGGCTTTCCGATACAATAAATATTATAATCCTACGTGAGTATTATTTTAACAATTATTTATAAAACTCATTCCTTCTTACAATCTCAGAAGTGGGATAAAGGACTTACGTGACGCGTTCTGAGAGTCATTAGCGGTATACGGAAGAACCGTGCGGTCGTTGGTTTTAGGTCAACCCTGACTGTGTGTGGGAGACCACTTAGGTGCATCGTATTTACGGAAGTGATCCTTTACACGAGACAAACTAACAAGATGGTTGACCGTGCGCCAAACCAATACACAGTGGCCGGGCTAAGAGAGCTTTTGACGGAGAGGAACCTTCCGATTAACGGAGCAACGGCTGACTTTATACATCGTCTTACTCAGCACAACGAAAACACTTGGAGAGAACTAAATGAAGTTAGGCGAATTGCTTTCGAGCAAGGTGGATCAATTGATTTCGACAATCCACTCGAGGGACGTAACGATGATATACATCAACCCGAGATCAAATTACTTCGGCGCGAACGGGACATTGCAAGAAGAGAGTTAGAACTCTTGCGACGAGAGAGAGAGAGAGAGACGCTCCTCGCGATGTCGATGGAGAAGCTGAACGTAATCCTGCCGCGATTGGTATACGTGCAATCGGTGATTTACTTAATGATTTTGAGGGGCGCGATTGTTCATTCGTAAACTGGAGAAGGCAGTTAGAGTTGTTTCAGGACAATTACAATTTAAATGAAAACATGACTTGAGTTGTAATTAGTTCAAAGTTGAAAAACAGTGCACTCGATTGGTTCCATTCAAGACCAGACCATCTCACAATGACAATTCCAGAGTTACTAGCCGCGATGGCCGCTATTTTCGACGATAGGCCAAAAAGGATAAACCTTTGTAAAGAGTTCAAAACGAGGGTTTGGCAAAAAAAGAAAACTTGTTGATTTCACCTTCCATTGTTAATTATTAAAAGGAATCAATGTCGAGGGTCAGTTTTTTAAATAAATAAACACTATTTATTTAAATTTTGTTGTAGAACGTTTTGTCTGCGTGGTTTGCAGACCTCTTCAGGTACTATAAATTTAGTGAACACAAAATAACAATTTTAATAATTACAAATTAACGGACGAAATATTGAATAAATTGACGGAAGAAAATATTAACATTGATACACTGAAACGTAGATGTAATAAGCTCAGAAAGGCGTCGTCGAATAACAAGAATATGCGAAATCGAGCGAATTTATACAAAACAAAACAAGTGTCTGCGAGTATATGTGTATGTATGTTCACAAATTAAAAGTCAATTTCTTAGAAATACTCGGATATAAATAGTCTCCTTAAATCATATCATAATATTTCTATATTGATTTAAATATTGTACGTTGTGAGGTACTACCTCACTGTACTTAATATAAATTATTAAATTAAAAAGAAGGGAATTGATGGATAAGGGAAGGAAAGGTGGGAACGTCGTCCATACCTGAAAAATATTAATAGAAATTAAAATGCGGATCAAAAATAGATATATATATATATATATATATATATATATATATATATATCTCTATAATATATAAATATTTCGCCGCCGCCGCCGCCGCCGCCGCCGTGTCTAAGAATTCAGAATTCAACATATATATATATGTTTTATATATATATGTCATATATATGTTATATATATATATGTTATATATATATGTTATATATATATGTTATATATATATATATGTCATATATATGTTATACATATATGTTATATATATATGTTATATATATGTCATATATATATGTTATATATATATATGTCATATATATAAGTGTGTATGTGTGTGTGTGTGCGTGCGTGCGTGTGTGTGTGTGTGTGTGTGTGTGCGTGCGTGCGTGCGTGCGTGCGTGTGTGTGCGTGCGTGTGTGTGCGTGTGTGTGTGTGCGTGTGCGTGTGTGTGTGTACGTGTTATTTGTTTTTTCAAGAATAGATAATATATGTATTTTTTCCGAGCGCAAAAAAAAGTTGTGAATATAACTTGAAAGAATCTGTATTAGTTTACTTATTCCTGATAAAACTCATAAAATAAAAACGGACCTAAAATTTAATGTAATGTTTTTAAAAATATGCACAATTTGTCGAAGATAAAATAAATATTAATCAAGTATAACATACACTTTTCCAAATATCTATATGTGAAATATACAATATATTAAAAATTAAATACATTAATTATTGCATTTTTAAGATAATTCTATTATAAACAGTAATGGCAAAAGAAGATTCAAATTTTAACAGTGGCAATATAAAATACGAATTACATTTGAATAGATTTTCGAAAATTATTAATTTAGGAGCATTTAATTTAAATATTATTCAAATCAAATTTAAAAATTGTATGGATATATAAGTAAGTAGATTACGTATATTTATATAAAACAATATTTCAAATAAACAAGTATGTATTTATTAGATACAAAAGGTTAATTAAGGAATGCCTTTGTTTATAATAATTAAAATAAATATATGGGCTCTGTAACTAAAGGGAAAAATAAATTGGATATAATTATGGATTAAAACGCAAATTTTGAAAGAGGGTGCAAATTACGAATTACGGGAGAAATGGAAGAAACAGGTTTTTATTTATATACCGCTAACATATTATAAATAATTCTTTAAAACTAATACAAAAATTAATTTAATTAAGAAGAAAGTTTTATTACTCTAAAAGTACAAAATATTAATGACATACAGAACTCTTGGCGATGACTTCAATAAATTAATTTTAGGAGGTAAAGTTCTATTTAGATCCGTTTAAAATAATCTAAAATTTTAATAGGTTTTTACTAAATACTACAATTAAGTATATGCACTTTACTATTTTTGGTAAGTTAATTGTTCATTACCATACATATGGGGTATTCCACGTGAAGTGGTCCGATCAAAATTTTAAAATGCACCAAATTTTGGGTACACATTGCAAATGTTTTTCAGAATACAGAAAAAAATTTTTAGGTACTGGTATTTATTAGCTCAAAAGTTATTCTAACCTCAAGAAGTGAACTTTTTCCTGTTTTTTTCAACAACAGCTGGGTTCATCGCTATTTAACCCAAAATCTATCAACTTTTACTATACAACATTATATGTAACATTCGTTATTAATTATGTGTAGAATTTATTCTTCTGGATTAGAATTTCTAATCTCAAGGTCAATATTACTTAAACTACATGTCAATATTCAACTTAAAAAAAAGTGTAAGTGCGCCACAATTGATTTTTTTATCCAAAAGTCTAAAAGAAAGCTTGGAGCAATACATTTCAAATAGTCTGTAGCATTTTTATGGCCTTCAATTCTGTAAAAAGTTATGATAATTTAAAGAAACACCAAATTTTTTTATAAATTTAAATGGGAAATACCATGTTAATTTTTGTGAATTTTTTGTCTTTCTTCATCGTACCACTTGACGTGAAATAGACCATATATATGTATATATATGTATGTATATATGTGGGTGTGTGTGCGTGCGGCGGAATATTTATATAATATATATATATATATATATTAAAATTGTTTTTTCAAGAATACATAATATATGTATTTTTTCCTTGCGCAAAAAAAAGTTTGTGAACATAACTTGAAAGAATGTGTATTAGCTTACTGATTCTTGATGAAACTCATAAAATGTTTAAACGTATACTCAATAATATAATAACGGATCTAAAATGCAATGTAATGCTTTAAATACAGATGCAAAATTGTTTGAAGATTAAATAAATATTAATCAAGTATAACATACACTTTTCCAAATGTCTATATGTGAAATATACAATAAGTTAAAAATTAAATATATTAATTATTGCATTTTTAAGATAATTCTATTATAAACAGTAATGGCAAAAATACGAATTACATTTCAAAAGTTTTTCGAAAATTATTATTTTAGTAGTATTTAATTTAAATATTATTCAAATCAAATTTAAAAATTGTATGGATATATAAGTAAGTAGATTACGTATATTTATATAAAACAATATTTTAAATAAACAAGTATGTATTTATTAGATACAAAAGGTTATTTAAGGAATGCCTTTGTTTATAATAATTAAAATAAATATATGGGCTCTGTAACTAAAGGGAAAAATAAATTGGATATAATTATGGATTAAAACGCAAATTTTGAAAGAGGGTGCAAATTACGAATTACGGGAGAAATGGAAGAAACAGGTTTTTATTTATATGCCACTAAAATTATATAAATAGTTCTATAAAATTAATAAAAATTAATAAAAAAATTTATTTATTTAAGAAGAAAGTCTTATTACTCTAAAAGTACAAAATATTAATGCCATAGAACTTTTGGCGATGATCCTTCGTCATTAAATAAATTAATTTTAGGAGGTGAAGTTCTATTTAGATCTATTTAGTTAATTTTTCATTAACATTTATAATTATTAAAATATAAATTTAAGCTTTATAGGAATTCATATAGTTTAAAACTTACAGTTAACATTTAATGTCTTTATTTTTTTTATTACTATTATTCTGATTTCATTATACTAAATTTTGGTAAAAACTTTTATTTATAAATTATAATCGTATTTAAAAAAAAATTAAATTTTTGGTATAAAACCCAATGCATTATAGCAGTACCTCCAAGGTGTTGTGTGAATCGGTGTAATTTCTAAGGTGTCCATGGTAGTGAAACAGTAATATAATTTAAAACATTATTTAAAATAAATTTATTACGAAAAACCTTTTTCGAAATTAAAAATAGGGGGTTGGCGCGCGAAGCGCGCAGGGGGGCGTAGCCCCCCTAGTATATATATATATCTATAATATATAAATATTTCGCCGCCGCCGCCGCCGCCGTGTCTAAGAATTCAGAATTCAACATATATATATATGTCATATATATGTTATATATCTCTCTATAATATATAAATATTTCGCCGCCGCCGCCGCCGTGTCTAAGAATTCAGAATTCAACATATATATGTATATATGTTATATATATATATGTCTTATATATAAGTGTGTATGTGTGTGCGCGAGCGTGCATGCGTGCGTGCGTGCATATGTGTGTGCGTGTGTGTGTGCGTGCGTGTGCGTGTGCGTGTGCTTGTGCGTGTGGATGTGTGTGTGCGTGTGGATGTGTGTGTGTGTGTGCGTGTGCGTGTGTGTGTGTGTGTGTGTGTGTGTGTGCATGTGCGTGTGCGTGTGCGTGTGCGTGTGTGTGTGTACGTGTTATTTGTTTTTTCAAGAATAGATAATATATGTATTTTATCCGTGCGCAAAAAAAAGTTGTGAATATAACTTGAAAGAATGTGTATTAGTTTACTTATTCCTGATAAAACTCATAAAATAAAAACGGACCTAAAATTTAATGTAATGTTTTTAAAAATATGCACAATTTTTCGAAGATAAAATAAATATTAATCAAGTATAACATACACTTTTCCAAATATCTATATGTGAAATATACAATATATTAAAAATTAAATACATTAATTATTGCATTTTTAAGATAATTCTATTATAAACAGTAATGGCAAAAGAAAATTCAAATTTTAACAGTGGCAATATAAAATACGAATTACATTTCAAAAGTTTTTCGAAAATTATTATTTTAGTAGTATTTAATTTAAATATCATTCAAATCAAATTTAAAAATTGTATGGATATATAAGTATAAGTAGATTACGTATATTTATATAAAACAATATTTTTAATAAACAAGTATGTATTTATTAGATACAAAAGGTTATTTAAGGAATGCCTTTGTTTATAATAATTAAAATAAATATATGGGCTCTGTAACTAAAGGGAAAAATAAATTGGATATAATTATGGATTAAAACGCAAATTTTGAAAGAGGGTGCAAATTACGAATTACGGGAGAAATGGAAGAAACAGGTTTATATTTATATACCGCTAACATATTATAAATAATTCTTTAAAACTAATACAAAAATTAATTTAATTAAGAAGAAAGTTTTATTACTCTAAAAGTACAAAATATTAATGACATATAGAACTCTTGGCGATGACTTCAATAAATTAATTTTAGGAGGTAAAGTTCTATTTAGATCCGTTTAAAATAATCTAAAATTTTAATAGGTTTTTACTAAATACTACAATTAAGTATATGCACTTTACTATTTTTGGTAAGTTAATTGTTCATTACCATACATATGGGGTATTCCACGTGAAGTGGTCCGATCAAAATTTTAAAATGCACCAAATTTTGGGTACACATTGCAAATGTTTTTCAGAATACAGAAAAAAATTTTTAGGTACTGGTATTTATTAGCTCAAAAGTTATTCTAACCTCAAGAAGTGAACTTTTTCCAGTTTTTTTCAACAACAGCTGGGTTCATCGCTATTTAACCCAAAATCTATCAACTATTACTATACAACATTATATGTAACATTCGTTGCTAATTATGTGTAGAATCTATTCTTCTGGATTAGAATTTCTAATCTCAAGGTCAATATTACTTAAACTACATGTCAATATTCAACTTAAAAAAAAGTGTAAGTGCGCCACAATTGATTTTTTTATCCAAAAGTCTAAAAGAAAGCTTGGAGCAATACCTTTCAAATGGTCTGTAGCATTTTTATGGCCTTCAATTCTGTAAAAAGTTATGATAATTTAAAGAAAGACAAAAAATTCACAAAAATTAACATGGTATTTCCCATTTAAATTTTTAAAAAAATATGGTGTTTCTTTAAATTATCATAACTTTTTACAGAATTGAAGGCCATAAAAATGCTACACACCATTTGAAAGGTATTGCTCCAAGCTTTCTTTTAGACTTTTGGATAAAAAATCAATTGTGGCGCACTTACACTTTTTTTTAAGTTGAATATTGACATGTAGTTTAAGTAATATTGACCTTGAGATTAGAGAACCCAGCTGGTGTTGAAAAAAACTGGAAAAAGTTCACTTTTTGAGGTTATAATAACTTTTGAGCTAATAAATTCCAGTACCTAAAAATTTTTTTCTGTATTCTGAAAAACATTTGCAATGTGTACTCAAAATTTGGTTGCATTTTAAAATTTTGATAGGACCACTTCACGTGGAATACCCCATATATATATTATATATATTACACCTTTGGTGTAAGTTATGTCCTAAAATATGTGAAAATTAGTGATTTTATGAGGTTTATGAGACATAACTTACAACAGCGGACGATACTGTATTCTCAAATGGACGTGAAAACGCGTTACGCAGATTATACATTACTTGAAAAGAAACTTGATAGGGATTCAAATCTCGCAAATTTATATTATAGTGAGATGAATCGTTTTCTAGAAAATGGTTTTGCGAATAAAACGTCAAAAATACCTACTAATGATCGAGTTTTTTATCTGCCACATTTTCCTGTAACAAATGTAAATAAACAGGGTAAAATTCGACTCGTGTTCGACGCTGCAGCAAAATCAGGCTCAAATAGTTTTAATGACCTTTTATTAACCGGACCAGACTTATTAAAATCATTACCGGGTATCTTAATGCGTTTTCGTCAATTTTCTTATGCAATTAAAGCCGATATTCGTGATATGTTTTTGAAAATAAAAATAAGAGAACAAGACCGCGATGCTCAACGCTTTTTGTGGCGCGGAAATAGAAGAAATATAGAACCACATGAATACGTAATGAGTTCAATGCTTTTTGGAGCAAAATCGTCTCCATGTACGGCTTTATACATTAAAAATAAAAACGCAATGGAATTTTCTTCACGATATCCAAATACGGTTAATAGTTTAATTAACAACTGCTATATGGATGATTTTCTTGAAAGTTGTGAAACAATCGATGAAGCTAAAAGTCGCATTCGCGAGGTTAAAGAAATAAATGATCACGCTAATTGGATTATGCACGGTTGGGCGAGTAATTCTAATGAAATTTTGGATGATTCGGTTAAAAATACAAATAATATGCAATTAATAAAATCAGAAACGCGAGAAAATCATTACGAAAAAATTTTAGGATTACATTGGCTTAATACAACCGATGAATTTACGTTTCATATTGATAAAAAGAAAATAAATCATTCGATAATAAATGGGTTTAAAAAGCCAACCAAACGAGAATTTCTTGCTATAATTATGTCTGTCTTTGACCCGTTAGGTTTTTTAACTCCTTTTTTAATACAATCGCGAATAATAATGCAAAATGTTTGGGCAAGTAAAATTAATTGGGATGAAAGTTCATGTGAAAATGAATTTTTAAATTGGCAGCAATGGGTGCAAGATTTAAAAAATTTAAATTATTATATTCCGCGTTGCTATCAAATGTATGATCAACAAATAAAAGCTGCTGAATTACATGTATTTGCTGATGCAAGTTCAAAAGCATACGCAGCAGTGGCTTATTGGAGATTTTTAATAAGTAACGATAAATTTCACGTCTCTCTTATAATGTCAAAAGGTCGAGTAGCACCATTAAAATCGGTTTCTATTCCGCGATTAGAAGTTCAAGCTGCTATGCTTGCAACAAGATTAGCACGAACTATTACATCAGAACACGATTTTTATATTTTAAAACGAGTTTTTTGGTCTGATTCAAAAACAGTACTACAATGGATACGAAAAGAACCGCGTGAATTTAAAGTTTTCGTTGCAAATCGTTTAGAGGAAATCCGAGAAAATTCAGACGTTAATGAATGGCGATGGGTGCCAACTAAAGAAAATCCCGCGGACGACGGTACTAGGTATACACCCAACGCGTTAGAAAAAAATAGTAGATGGCTATTGGGTCCGTCTTTCTTACGAACTCACGAATCAATGCGGCCAAAAGAGAATTTTGACAAAAAATTTGAATTAGATAACTCAGAATTTAAAATACGAACTGTAGCTACAACTTTTAACAATGAAAATTCAATTTGCAAGCTTATTTATTTTAATCGATTTTCTAAATATTTACGCTTAATATATACAATAATGGAAGTCTTAAGAGCTATCGAAATTATGAAAAAAGTATTTAATAAATCTGAAAATCGTCGTGCAAAAGCGGAATTAATTTGCTTAAAAATAAGTCAAATGATCTCGTTTAATACCGAAATTGTAGCATTACAATATTCTAAACAAATTTCATCTAATAGTCGTCTTTTAACTCTTGGTCCGTTTATAGACGAACAGGGTCTTTTGCGCGCAGAGGGTAGGCTTACGAATTTCTATAATGAAGAAATGTCTTCACATCCAATAATTTTAGATGCAAAGAAGAATTTACACAGTTATTGATTAAATATTATCATGAAAAATACTATCACGGTAATCATCATACAGTCTTAAACGAATTAAGACAACAGTATTGGATTATAGGACTACGTCAAAGTTTTAAAAGTTTAGTTGCAAAATGTGTAATATGTAGACAATTACGTGCTAAGCCAGCTCAGCCTAGAATGGCAGCTTTACCGGTTGCACGAACAGCTTATCGTTTTCGGCCATTTACACATTGTGGAATGGATTATTTCGGACCTTTTGAAGTCTCTATAGGTAGAAGGCGAGAAAAACGTTATGGCGTAATTTTTACATGTATGACAACTAGAAGCGTACATTTAGAACTCGCGCATTCCTTATCAACAGATTCAACAATAATGACTTTAAAAAGATTTATAGGTCGTCGAGGTTCTCCGACTTACATATATTGTGATAACGGTACTAATTTAAAAGGTGCTAGTAAAGAATTGAAACAAGCCGTAAAAAATATCGATGACAACCAATTGAACAACTTTGCTATGAAAAATCGTATTGATTGGATTTTTAATCCACCGACTGCGTCACACATGGGAGGTGCATGGGAGAGACTCATTAGGTCAGTTAGAGCCGCCCTTAAGGTTGTTTTAAAATCACAAGCTCCACGCGAAGAAACATTACAAACAGCTCTAGTTGAGATTGAACATTGTATAAATTCTAGACCTTTAACTCATGTAGCTATAGATTTAAACGATCAGGAAGCTCTAACACCGAATCATTTTTTGATTGGGTCGTCTTCGGGTGAAGTAAGATTTGGTCGTTACGAGGAACATATTAATTGTTTGAGAAAGCAATGGCGAATTGCACAATATTTTGCAGATATGTTTTGGCGTAGATGGTTAAAAGAATACTTACCGACACTGATTCCTCGTAAAAAGTGGCATGTACTTGATACATCCTTTAAAAGTAGGTGATATTGTCTTAATATTAGACAATAATGTTGAACGGAATCAGTGGAGGAAAGGTATTATTACTAAAGTTTTACCGGGAATAGATGGGCAAGTAAGAGTTGCGGAAGTAAAAACTTCATACGGAATTTTAGTTAGACCCACTCGAAAATTAATTCGATTTGCTGTACACTCTAAACCCTAAAGTGTAAAAACTGAACCTAAAAAGTATAAAAATGTCAATTTACTATTTTGAAAAGATTAAATTTATAGAATTCCTCTTTTGAAGAGAGTAAATAACGAAAATTACACTTTGATTAGTGTAAAATGCTATATTTCTATTTTTCTAAAGTGTAAAAAGCGAAAAGTCCACTATAAGAGAAGTATAAATTGCGATTTTTACTCCTTTGAAAAGTATAATTTTTCAGACGTTGTCTTGAAAAGAGCAAATAATGGATTTTATACTTTAGGTAAACTTTAAAACGATAAATTTACACTTTTGAAAAGTTGAAATTGCGATTTTTCCTCTTTTGTAAAGTATAATTTTTCGGACCTTCATTTTCAAAGAGTAAATAGTGGATACTACACTTTCCGTAAAACTGAAAATGCTAAATTTATACTTTTTAAATGTGTAAATTTAGTGTTTTAAACTTTAGCTAAAGTACACGGAGAAACATTTCTTACGTTTAACCTATAAAATTGGCGTGTGCTCTCTAATCAAGCGTATGTTTATAGTTTAATCCCGTGGCGTTACAGGTTTAACCTATGAAGTTTGATGTCTTTAATGTGTAGCATCAATTTCACATAGGTTGAACCTGTGAGTGCATTAGACCGAATCTTAATACGCTTAGGTTAAAACTGTACACATACGCTTGGTTAGAGAGCACGTCAATTTTATAGGTTAAACGTAAGAAATTTTTCTCCGTGTACAAAATCTATTACTTACTCTTTGAGAATTAACGCCCAAAAATTTATACTTTTCAAAAGTATAAATTTAGCATTTTCAACTTTACGGAAAGTGTAGAATCCACTATTTACTATTTGAAAATGAAGGTCCAAAAAATTATACTTTACAAAAGAGGAAAAATCGCAATTTCAACTTTTCAAAAGTGTAACTTTATCGTTTTAAACTTTACCTAAAGTATAAAATACATTATTTGCTCTTTTCAAGACAACGTCTGAAAAATTATACTTTTCAAAGGAGTAAAAATCGCAATTTATACTTTTCTTATAGTGGAATTTTCGCTTTTTACACTTTAGAAAAATAGAAATATAGCATTTTACACTAATCAAAGTGTAATTTTCGTTATTTACTCTCTTCAAAAGAGGAATTCTATAAATTTAATCTTTTCGAAAATAGTAAATTGACTTTTTTATACTTTTTAGGTTCAGTTTTTACACTTTAGGGTTTAGAGTGTAGTATAAAATCCATGATTTTATACGGGGAAAGAATGTTACTGACGTACAATTTAAATTAAGAATGTAAAAGTTTCTTTTATTTTTTGTAACATAATGTACTTATATAAATTAAAAGAAAGTGTAAATCATTTCAACACAAGGATGAAATTGTTGCCCTGTGTTAGTCGCATACACGGCGATCGTAGAGGATCGTCCGGGGTTGCATTTTCCCTAAGAAAAATTGAAATAAAATAACGGGAGCTCGGAGTAAGATCGCATAAAGGCATCTTGCAGACGATTAGACGTTGGAAATGATTGCACTGTGCATATTTATCTACGATCATTTCCCTAGTGGAAATTGAGCATTTTAAGGTTAGCTGAAAATATTTTTTGGCCATTAATTGTAGAATTATTGGCCATTTTTGACCAAATGGCCAATTTTTGTTCAAAAAAACGTTTCATAAATGTTTTCATTTCTACTAGGGTTGTTAAAAACAAAAAAGAATTTAAAAAAAAAAAAATGAAAGAAACAAATGAAAATATATATATAAAAAGATTGATTCCGATTGCGAGCTTTGAAAAAATGTAAGAAGGTTAAAAAAAGACGTTGTAAAAAAAAAATATATTAAATAAAAAAAAAGTAACCATTTTTATTGAATTATTATTTAACGCGATAATAACATCAAAAATATTTTTTATATATTTTCAATCAAACTCACCTTTAAATTAAAAGAAAACACTATCTGCTCTGTGTTCACAATGTTTAGTAGAATTTTCCAGAGTAAGATCTTTTTCAAATTTTAGGCTTCCAGGCTTACAAATTTTTATTTGATTAATAACAAAATTCCCATATACGTGTAAAACATTTTTTTTTATTATTATTTTAACGTCGCTCTTTTTACATACATTCGCCAGTGGTGCTTGTATCAATCGGCCGGAGCCGGGAATCGAACCTGGGACCTTCAGATTACGAGCCCGACGCCCTACCGACCGAGCCATCGCAGGCCTCAATGTAAAACATTTAACCAGAAATAATAATAAATCTATTATTAATAAAAATATACTGTCCCTCAACTTTAAGTTTGATGAAACCTCATACTCGATGTAAGGGAATCTCGAGTTACATAAAAAAAAATCCATGATTTTATTTCCGGAGGATTATAGGTACAAGAATCCAAGAAGTTTAACCAACTGCCATGAACCGAGTCGATCATCTACTATCATATCGTTGTTCGTCGACATCACAAGAAGATTAGAGATGTCCTCGTCCACCGCCCACCTAATAAATTAGAGACTCACCTTCTTTTCGTACTTAACCAACTTAACAAACTGTGAATGTAAAAATGCAAACGTAAGTAATGTAGTATAAATGATAATATATCTTTAATTAATGAATTATTGTAATTATTATATTCATCAATTCAGGAATTAATAATTTCTTTACTTGATTATCTATAACTGTACATCAAATCTATAATTTATAAGAAGGGATCCATTAGTCATTTACTCTGTGTAATTATTAATACTTATCTAATCTATAAATTTTACATCGCCTACAGATTTCTAGAAACTTTAAAAACATTAAATGAATTTTAATAATTCATTTAAGTAACACTGTAAAATTTGGATTATTAAAAAAATAAGAAATAATTCAACTTTCTCTATTAGAAAATTTTAAGTGTCGAGTTAAGTAAAAAAAATTTTTTTTTGTTTTTCATCTTTATAGTCTAAAACTTTTATGACATATTTGTACTACAAATTAAACGATTCTGGAAAATTTCCACTAGATAGAATCATTTTCACCAAAGTTATTCACAAAAATGTATCAAAATTAGTGTTCTGTACCGAATGCATTTTGCGGCACAACAATTTTTGAATTTATTTGAAATTTTTTGTGATTATTCTTTCAAGTCATCGCTTAAACTTAACACAGGCTTTTTTACTTTTAATAGTTTGTTATTATTAAATATAAATAATTTAATAATAAATTAATTTGTTTATTTGGATATAAATAAATTTTATGAATTAATAAATGATTTTTCAATTACTAAACTTATAATAATTTTAGATTGCGTTGACAAATTACATATACCTTGAGAATTATAAAATAATTTTACGATAACAAGAGGCATAAAATAATTTCTTAGCTGGATCTTCGTATCGACGAAGGAAAAATTTTCCTACTACTTATTATGGCATTGATACTGAGAATGTTGTATACTATTTTAATCCAAGTTAAATAAGTGAATTTATTTCAATTTCTTAGTGAAGAGAATATTTTGAAGGGTAAATTGAACGAGAATAGCTTATAGACGATAAATATCTCGATAAATATTTAATTACGTAGTATGCATAGAATAAAACGTTCGTAACTTTATTTCTTTCTTCTTTTAATATTTTGTACCGGTACTCTCGACTCAAAAAGTAACACGTCCTACGTAATCGAATACAACAAATTCCTTCATTAAGATTGACCATTCAAGTGGATATTTCGAAAATGTTCGTTAAGAAAATGTAAAAAGCCCGTTTAATTAATCATAGAATAATGCATATCGTCTCAAATCGAGTAACTGAAAGAAAAAATAAATTTTGTCGACAGAGTGTAAGGGACGCCTCCTCTTTTTTCTTATTATTACACGAGTCTAGCTAATTAATAATTCAGAATATAATAAGAAGCGAGTGTATGTTGTACCTTACATCACCAGTCACGCGAGCAATTATATTACTAGTTAAAACGGTAACCTTTACCAGAGCTTATCTCCTATTATGTCGTAGCAATGTCTTTGCACACCACGATTATAAATTAATATAATCGCATAGACATTGTACATGTCACGTGTAAGCATTGGTCGTATCGATATAACTTAAGGAACGCGAATTACATTTAATGAAACATGAGCAGGTCTGCAACAATGTTAACAAAAACCGAAGGGTTCTTGGATTTTGATGATGCAACGCGTGTTTACATGCAATACTTTCGGTGGCTGACTCTGCTACCCATCGAGGGCAAAGATTTTACGTATTACGTCTCGTATTTGGTACCGCTTTACGTGATGTTTAATCTCACGACCGTTGTCGCTATGAACACTCAATACATAATCAACAATTTACCTCGGGTAAAAGAATGTCAACACTACACTTTTTATACTATCGATCATGCTACTAATAAGGATAATATCTATGGTTTTAGTGTTAACGTTTTAAAGAAAAGTTACTATTATATTTGCAGGGTTCGATCGATATCGAAGCAGTTTATATGATAGCAGCTATTTTATTCGGAGCTATAAGGTACATGTTGCTCATCAATTGGCGATTAGATTACAAGAAACTGATCGACGAATGCAAGGCTATTTGGTCAACTTGTTCTAGCAAGGAACTCACGACGCTACTTGTTTACAACAGAAGGCTCAATATATTTTTCCATACGTTGTTAGTTAGCAGTACCACGGTTTATCTAGCGTTTATCTTCGTAAGCATATTTACCTGGATATCCGCTTCGAGAGCTAACGACATCCAACTCAGGAAATTGCCCTTTAAGTATGATTGAATGTTTCGACGATTCCATATTTTACTTCATCAAGATTGTTCGGATTGTAGAATGTCATGTGAAAAAAATATAAAATTTTTATACTAAACGTATAAAATCAGAATTATAATAATTTTATAAAATTTATACACTGTAATGGTTCTATATAAAATTTATAAAATTTATATTTATATAAAAAATTAATAAAAAATGGAATTGAATACAATGGTTCCAAAATAGCTGATTTTTATAAAAATTATCAAATTTTTGACATACATTTGAGTCTATCTTTTTATGTTGACATTATTCAAATTCTGTTCTGCTCAGATTACAAGTAATTTAACTAGCTTCAAAATGAACCCCAAAACATCCTAATTTGATGATGTAATCTTGAGATTGAGTGCGATAATAGGTAAAACAGATAGTAAAGTAAAGTACGTAAAACTATGGTAAAAATTAGAATTTAAAGGTATAATCCGGCTTAAAATGCTGACTTTTGTTATTATTTTTATATCCCAAAATACTAGAAATATATAACATTTCAATTAAATTGAAAGGTTTTAAAATAGATAAAAATAAATTATAATGTAATAAAATTCATTATAATTTTCAATTAATAAGTGAAATACATCGGAAGATGTTTCACGCTGCGCATAAGATTACCAGAAGGTTACATGTCAATCTGAAGTTGGTTTGATCAACATGGCGTTGGTTTCTTTAATTGTCATTCGTCGAACTAACAAGGAGAGGCCACACCCTCCGGGAAACCGATCCTTAGCAAATTCTAGGATATGACTTCTACTGTAAAAATATGAAGTAAGTCGGAGTTTTAGAGTCTAATGCCATTTTTTATTATAGATATAAGCAAGTAACGAAAAATCTCGCTTAAATTTGAAGTATATATGAAGTAAATATGAAGTAAGTCGGAGTTTTAGAGTTTAATGCCATTTTTATTATAATGGTAATGGACGGCTTATAAATCGGAAACAATTAAAGATGTATATAAAAACCAAATTTTAAAAGAAAGCTGAGATGAGTACAATTTTTATACAATTTTTATAAGACCAATTTTTTTACGTTTAGTTCGAAGACTTGTACATACCCAAGTAAAAAAATAATATACAATTTGTATACAAATTGTATACTATTTATTTCATACAAAATGTATACAAAATTGAATCTATAAAATGTGTATAAAATCTGTATACAATTTATACAATTTTTATACTGCTTAAATATTAGAATATACAAGCACATCTAAGTGGGTACAAATATGAGTACAAAATGTATGCAAAATATAATTTAGCGTTTGGAAACAGCAGCTGTTAACGATAAAAAATTTAGACGGCACGACCGAGAGGTTACGGACACCAGAACCATCGACGTTATAAAAATCTGAAAAAGGAGGATATAATGAATAAGTTAATAATTCAAAGATTTAATTTTAATAATAAATTATAGCTTACCTTATTCGCTGCTGTTAACAACTCCTGAGCAGACATCAGGTGACTTAAACAAGAATTCAGTTGCATTTGAACATTATGTATGTTGTCTTCAGAGAAAACATTTTGGTTGGATTTTATCAAGGATTCGCAATATTGATTAACTACATCTGATGTTGATGGCATTATTGCAGGTAGTTGACTGTCGGTTTTGGGTAGAACATTTTTAAAAATATTATTTTCCATTATCTTACCAGCTCATCTTTTTAACGACTCTTTCTAAAAATTATTACGTACAATAATTATAAATGTAAATAATAAATTGATAGTAGTGGCCAAACAATATACTATTGTTTTGTTGCTATGAGAGGTTATGTTTATGTCGTTCTTTTTCAGGTTACTTTTTTGCTTCACTTTGTTTGCATTAATAGTCTTATTGTTTTTTACAAGAATATCCATCATAGAAATCAATGCCTCTTCATCAACTATTAATTTCAAAATTTTTATATATGAGAATTGTATTTAAGTAATTAATTAATATAAATATATTGTAAATGTGTGTGCGTGCGCGCGCGTGTATGTGTGTGTGTGTGTAATATTTCTTATAAGATTCTTTAATTATGCAGCCTCGATACTTCTTTTGCAAATTAGAATCTTCAGGCCAATAAAAATTCACTTCCATTCCTTCTTTTACACATTTTTCGTTTTCATTCATTACAATTAAACGTTTATACAAAATACAATAAGATGAATCCAAGCATTTAATAAGATACTGCATATCTATTCTCTTTATGTAGTGCCTTGTTTTTTTGTAAATAAAACGTTGGTATGACTTAGATTTTTAATCTGTGCGTGTTATATATGTAGGTTATGTAATTTGTAACATTTATTTCATTGTCTGCATAAAATTATAAATATTAGATTTTTTAAAAATGGTTAATTTTATTAATTTATGATCAATAAAAATGAGTGGGTATAAGAATTATTTATTTAGTGAAAATGAGTACGTAATGGTACCTATAAGTACCCGTGTAAAAAAAAAGTATGGGGAACGTCTGGGAAAAGTCTGGCTTATAAAGTCTTGGCAAAGTCTAGCTGGTGAGACTATCCCATACTTTTTGCCAGACTTAATATATTTTAAATCAACCAGACTTTCTCCCGCACATTTTGCCAGACTTTATAATTATTTTGAAAGTCTGGGATAAATAAGCCATACTTTCTCCCACACATTTTACTAGACTTTATAATTATTTTTAAAAGTCTGGGAGAATTCAACCAGATTTTCTCCCACACATTTTACTAGACTTTATAATCATTTTTAAAAGTCTGGGATAATGCAACCAGAGTTTCCCCAGACTTCCCCCTCGTCGAATCTTCGTCGCATTGCATCTTTCAAACATAAAATTTATATTATTTTTAATTAAGAAAAACATTAAATCCTCGACATGTTTTGAGCTATCGAACTCTCAAAACCACCAGATACTTATCTATCACATATAAAAAAAGTCACTAATGTGTTTCATGTATCTCGCGACAACAAACTGATGAGATGGTTAGGGTACAAAACGATATGAAAACCAACTTCAATTTGATGATTGTGTTTTTATAATTGTAACCTAACCATTTCATCAGTTTGTTGTCGCGAGATACACGAAACACATTTTTTATATGTGATAGATAAGTATCTGGTGGTTTTGAGAGTTCGATAGCTCAAAACATGTCGAGGATTTATTGTTTTTCTTAATTAGAAATAATATAAATTTTATGTTTGAATGATGCAATGCGACACAGATTCGACGAGGGTGAAGTCTGGGAAAAGTCTGGTTGCATTATCCCAGACTTTTAAAAATTATTATAAAGTCTGGCAAAATGTGCGGGAGAAAGTCTGGTTGATTTATCCCAGACTTTTAAAATAATTATAAAGTCTAGTAAAATGTGTGGGAGAAAGTATGGTTTATTTATCCCAGACTTTCAAAATAATTATAAAGTCTGGCAAAATGTACGGGAGAAAGTCTGGTTGATTTAAAATATATTAAGTCTGGCAAAAAGTATGGGATAGTCTCACCAGCTAGACTTTGCCAAGACTTTATAAGCCAGACTTTTCCCAGACGTTCCCCATACTTTTTTTTTTACACGGGTACCCTTCGTCGCTGGTAGTTTCGTGCGCAGAATCAAAATCAAATAAGAGAACAGTGCAATATAGTTGATGACTACATGGAAATTCAGGTAAAAATTATTTTATTAATACAAATATATACAATACGAGTAAAAATTACTGTATAACCTTTATTACTTAGCTTTATAGTTTAGCTACTTATTAGCGAGTTTAATTGTACGCAATATTACGAAATTATTGTTTAATTAATATATTGTTTAACTGATTATAAAATAGTGTGTAAGATTTACAATCAGATAATCTTGACGATAGTATTAGCAATTCAAGTTTAGATACGTCAGAGTTAATTAGTGATTATGAAAATTTACCTGAAGATTCATCTGTAGAATGCAATTTTGAAGAATTGATAAATAGAGACGTAGATAATTCTGAGGAGAACTTAAATGAAGAGCTGCATAAATTAACAGAGGTAACAGTTGGTCAAACTGTATATAAAACCTTAAATTTTACATGGAAAATTCTGTAACTAAAATTGCATTAGATAAATGTTTGAGCGTGTTAAATTTTTTACTTTCAAGTCCAAATAATTTGCCGAAAACTAAATATAAATTACTTAAAATTTTACATAATTTAACGCCTTTTGATATTAAAACAGTAAACAAGCATCGTGTATGTGAAATTTGTTCCTATTATTTAGTACATTGGAATGATACAAAAAATATTATTATATGTGAAGTTTGTCAATGTAAAGATCTTAATGGATTATTTATAGAATATAATTTAAAGACATTGTTAAAAAATTCATTTGAAGTACGAAACTTAAAAGAATTAATTGATAAATATAAAAATGAACAAAAGTTATTTAAAGAAGATTATATCGACGGCTGAGAGGAACAAAAGCCTATCTCGGCAGACGCTTCGAGAAGAGCCTATCTCGGCGACGGCTTGAAGAAAGAGCTATCTCGGCTGCCGCTTCGAGAAGTGCTATCTCGGCTGCCACTTTGAGAAGAGCATATCTCGGAGGCCTCTTGAACAAAGACCTATCTCAAGTCAGATTTTTTGTTTTCAAATTTTGTCGGGGTAGCACTGCGCAATTTTAAATTGCGGGTTTAAAAAGCTGGTAAAAAATTATGAAAAAAATCATGATTTGTTTTTTTAGTATTGCACATGCTTTTGACCTGATAATTAATAAGTATATTATAAAATATATACATAAATAACTATATCGATAAATCTAGTGTCGCGCCAACGTGTTGGATGAAAAATTGTTCCAAATTGGGAAATAATTAGAATGCGGCGACTCTAGTTACTTCCTAATGGAAAATATCATTCAGGTCTGAAAAATAATTTTACGAGGCGTATATAAAGTGTAAAGCGCGATTTGACAGGCGAAATTTGACTATAAAAATACTATCATAAATTTAAGATCTATTTAAATAATATTTAATGCTAAAATAGAAATCTTTTATAAAAATTGTAACATTCAGCTGTTTGTATACAAAAATTACTAAAAATAATTTATAAATTTATAAAATTTAATAATATATAAAAATTACATAGGTTGTTTAGAATAAAATAAGTTACAATAACCCAATTTTGTAATTAAATATGTCTTTTACAATATATTATACAGAAACTTATAGTTTAATTTCTTGTTAATTTATTTTTGTAATTTTTTAATTACATGATACAAGATTTGAAATAGTTCCCGAGATATCCTTTAGTAAAAGCATATTGTTAAAAATTATAGCATGGGAGACAAATTGAATGTGGCAAATAAATTGGTTAAAAAAATGTTTGATAAAAATTTAGAATAATACACTTTGTTTAATGTAATTGCGAAATATTTAAACGTATTACGCAAAAAAATATTGATAATTAATAAAACATTTTTTTCTGAATATAATATATAAGAAACACTTATTTTAATCGTCTTGTTTACATCTGGTAAACGAGGTTTTGAAGAAAATTAAGAATTTTATTTACATAATTTAATTTTATTTATACCCGTCGGTACGGAAAATCTAAATTCGGCATGCAATTAATTTTTTTCTTCTTGGAAACAATCGACCAAAATCTCAGTTTTAAATATAAATATATTAATAAAAATTTATTTATTATGTCTGGCGGCTATTGGCCTTCATAATCTTGTCCTCGGGATTGATACACGGCGAATTGTCGTGCCTTTTCGAGCGAGCAACTTGGAGTTCTTGGAGTCGTTAGACGTTAGCTCAGCAAGACCGACAAAATTTCTATATTAATAAATATATTAAACCACCTCTTGGATGTTATTTTACTAATAGTAATAATACTGGCAATATTAAAAAACTAATCATAATTTTTTTTATAATTTTTTACCAGCATTTTAAGCCCGCAATTTAAAATTGCGCAGTGCTACCACTACAAAATTTGAAAACAAAAAATCTGACTTGAGATAGGTCTTTCTTCAAGCCACCTCCGAGACAGGCCCTTCTCGAAACGGCAGCCGAAATAGCTCTTTCTTCAAACCGTCGCCGAGATAGGCTCTTCTCGAAGCGACTGCCGAGATAAGCTTTTGTTCCTCTCAGCCGTCGATATACACAACATTACCTGTGGATCTGAGTATAAAAGATTAAAATTGACAACAATTAAAAATAATTATGATTTAATTCTCCTATGGAACACAGATGGTATGCCGATATCGAAAAGTTCCAACGGTGCAGTTTGGCTTGTACAAGAGCAAATATTAAATATTCATCCAAAACATAGACGAAATTATCAATACGTTACAGCGGTTTATTATAGCCGAGAAAAAAAACCAAATATGCTTTTTTTCTTAAAACCATTTATAGAATCACTTATTGATTTACGTGAAAATGGATTCGAATGGTACGATAGAAGAGATAACATAAATTGAAAAAGTATAGTGATTGCACCTATTGCAATTTTGGACGCACCAGCGAGAGCAGATATCCGGGAGAAACGTATTACACGAATTCCGGGCACAAGCACGTGTATTTATTCCAAGATGCACCATTCAGAACAAAAGAAAATATGATTCAACTGCTTATAAAGCACATTGTGAAAATCTATGTGATGTCAAAAGAGTAAAGGGTCCATCTATTACTGCTAGAATTCCGGAAGTCGATATTGCACAGCCGTTTGTGCCCGACTACATGCACGCAATTTTGTTAGGATCGCGCTCTCTTTTTTCACTTTGGTTTTCCCCAAATAACAGTAACAAACCATTTTACATTGACAAAAACAGTAAAGATGAAATTGATATGGAATTAAAAAAATATTGTATATCTGATTTTATACCAAGACGACCAAGAGTATTAAAAAGTATAAAATATTGGAAAGCGAATGAGATTCGAGCCTTCATTTTATTTTATAGTCCAATAATTTTGAAAACGCATTTAAATGAAATATATTACCAACACTATTTATTATTTGTATACGGAACGCGTTTATTATTAAAAAATAAGATACATTTATTTGAAATTGATCTTGCAGAAACACTATATGATCTCTATGTGAGAAAGTTTGAAACAGGGTTACCATTTAGGGTTTTTCTGTCCTCTATTTTCTAATGTAAATAAGGTCATACTGTGCGAGTGCAACAAAGAAAAAATACCTCTATCTGGCAATACTGGTTTGATAATCTTTATGGCACCGAGAATTGTTCATTTAACTTACATCAATTACGCCATATGGCAAGGAGTGTTAGATTATAAAGCCCTTTGTGAGCTTGGTCGACTTTCTCATTTGAAGATGGAAATGGGTACATAAATAAACTCCATCATGGATCTAATAAAATCGACGTGGAACTGGCTAATTCTTTAATAATTTTAATTGCCTATCGAATTTTAAAGTTCAAAGATATTCTCAATGTTGACGTGGATAACAATGAAAATAATTACTATACTCTTGGATTACCTACAAAAACTAACGTATATGTAAATGAAAAACAATATGTTGAAGAGTTTTGTGTAAAAAATAATATAAATGTTAATAATATTAGTTTTTGATACTATTTTTGATACTATTTTTACTTCTAAAATATATTTGCGGCAGAAAACGAAGGAAAATTTCTATATTTTATGGAATAATAACAATTTAGGTGAAATTTTGTATTTTAATAAATCTTGCGATAATTTATTTGCTGCAGTACGTCAACTGTTATACTCTACAAATGAAACAGAAGAAATTATCGGTCGGTCTGTCAACATCAGCTTTTCTAATTATATTTTACCATACCGACATACTTATTGTACTTTTATAATACCAGCAAAAAATTATCTATGTTGTACACCTAATTATTATGAAAAAAATGTTAGCAATTACAGTATACATAATGTTACAAAAACGTAATAAATTGCATAAAAATTGTACTTATTTGATGAGAATAAATATTAATTTGAATGATTATCATTTTAATATTATAATTATAAGTATAAACGATATAATAAAAAAAAATTTTTCTTCAATTGTATACAAATTTTTTAAGTTTAGTTATTTATAATCTTTTTATAAAAGTGTTTTTATAAAAAAAATTTTAAAAATTTTGGTAGTTTCCACGTACACCTTTTTACAGGTTTTTACGTATCCCCTACACCTTTATTATTCCATTTCATTCCATTTCCAATTTTTACCCCCTCTTTACCCCATCTTCTCGCATTTGCCCGGGGTTATGCCCGTGGAGAGAGGGAAAACCTGTGGCCAAACCCGTTGGGATAAATGCCATTTAGGAAAACCTCCTCCGAGAAGGGCGGTGTATTCGAGAACAATTCTGTTTGGGTGGTAAGGTCACATTGCGTAGACTTTAACACCGAAACCGAATGCCTCACACCTCCCGCTCACGTTGTGGAATGTGAAAAAACACCTAACCGATCATTTAAGCTAAGCCCGAGAATGGTCACCCATCCAAGTGCCAACCGCGCTCGGTGCTGCTTAACTTTCATGACCGGCCGAGGTGCGTTTCCGCCACTCCGCCACCGTGTCGGTTTAAAAGTGTTTTTATAATATTTTTATAAATATTTTAGAAATTATTTTACTTGTGAGTTCATCCTAAAGGGAAAAAAATGCGCTTAAACAATTGTTTATATTTCGAAATAATAAAGTTGTAATAGTAATATAGAGTTGTTTCAGTTATATGTTATATATTAAAAATATAAAAAAATTGAAAGAAGGACTCATTATTTAATTTAATAAAATAAATTTTCTCCAAAATATATAATTAAATTTTAATATGTATCAAAAATTAATTAAATTTATATAGAACCATTACAGTATATACATTTTATAAGATTTCTATAATACTGATTTTATATGTTTTGTATAAAAATTTTAGATTTTTTTCACTACCGGAATTTTAGAATTCTTAGATCAACAAAATTGATTAATTATAGTCTTACATTTATTCACTTTGACGAACGATGTCATGCTATTGTTTACTAAATTTATTTGCTAAGATAATTTAAGTAACAATCGCATTCAATTTATCTTTACATTAATTAAGTCAAATTCGCGAAAAATTAAATGCTGGATGTAATCCAAAATAAAGTTAAACAAGTCCAGAAAAAAAGCTCATTACTCATAAAGTACAATCAATTAAAATTGTTCAAAATCCAGAATATTTCCTAATCCTTGGAAATAAAAAATATCCGGTGATATCAAGTTAGTGCACTGTTACGATGCAATATTACACTAAATACTTTGTTACAATGAAGACTATTCCTTATGCGAATCTACAATCTACTATGGAGCCTTTTCAAGTCTTCCAAATATCTTTACGGCCTTCTTCGCGTGACTTTCCGTATGCTAAATTAATCTAAGAAAAAATTTATATGATTTCCCACTTTATAGAATAAACATTCCCAAAAGTTATGTATAATTTTCTGATATCCGAAAAAAATTTGTTAAAACTGTGCCGTTTAATAACTTGTTCTTCTTGTTTTTACTTGCTCGATGAAAGCCACTTTACAAAGGTTATAACTAATTTCTAGATTAATCAGTAATATGTAAAGGCTGTATTTATTCTAGTAAATGGGCAAATAGAAAGAGAATTGAATAAAGCTTTTCATCGCTAGGAAGAAATTGGTAACATTTTCAACTCATTTCTATTAATAGAAATGATTGCTACTACGTATTTATTGCGATACGCATTTATTTAAGAGATTCAACTGCCAGTTTTTAAACACTAAAACGTCAATCGGAGTTCAATATATTCCTTATTTTTCTTTCTACAAATTGACAAGAGTAAGGTTTTCTTACTTGGATTCTTTCATAGGTATCGTTGGTTTTTCTAACCGGTACAATACTACTAAAATTATCTTTACAATAAATTCTGCAATTAGTTGCAAAAGATTCCACTAAATTATTCTAAAACCAACATTACCATATTTTTCTGTTACCTTTACCTTATTTAGCAAAAACCTCATACTTTATACACATTTTTAATACAAGAAAATGAAAGGCAAAATATTCTTTCGTGATTTTAGATGGTTCGTGGATAATGTGTATGAGTCACCAGATTTCGAGATTACCTTTATAATCCAAACATGTGGTAATATGGCCGCTGTAATTACAATGTCAACGATAGAGATCGCCGGACCCATCGTCATAATGTTCAACGCAGGATTCTTCCAAACACTGCAAAAAAGATTGCTAGCGATATCCTTCGAGCAGTATCATGGGAGCAACCGTGACAACAGCTCTTACAAAAGCCTCATCGAGTGCGTAAGATTTCACCAGAGGATTCTCAAGTGAGTTTGCCTATAACATACAATACAATATTATATAATTTATTATTCATTACATTTGTTGCTTCAACTTTGTTTACTTTGTCATCGTCGGTCAATAAAATAAACACCACATTGCCGTAACATTTGTTGAGAATAATCATTTTGATCTTGGTCTCCAAAACATAAAAACCCATTCCGAAATCTCCTACGTCTCATATCAGAACCATAATCTGTGCAATTTGTGAATCATAGTAAGAAAGTGCGGATGTTTTTTCTTTTGAAAAAATCAATTCGCAATTCGATCAATCATCTTCAAAATTCTTAGGTTTATTATTTATTTTTCTATTCTCATTTCAATTTAAAGATTTTATCACAAATATGCATTAACATTTTTGGAATCGAATTGCGTTACAAAGCATTAACTTCCTTTCAAACAAATGAACGTAGATTCATGTAGTTTATAAGGTACACTTGACTTTTTTACTAGCTTAAGCGACAATACAGATAAAATAACGAGGGTGCTATTCCTCCTTCAATTTTTGGGATCTGGCTACGTTTTGGCGCTGGTCGGAATCGAGATAATGACAGCAGTAAGTAGGTGTTGTTTATTCAACATTTTTAAATTTAACTCATGAATTTAAATTTTCAGTCCGATGCTTCTCAATACAAAACGGTACCTCTTCTAATCTTCTGTTTTGCGCAATTGCTGATATATCAGTATGCCCCGGAATATCTTTTGCAAGAGGTACGTACGACGGTAAATTTGTCAATGCGATTGAAAATGCGATAAAACTAAAATAATAATCTTACATGAATTTATGAATCTTTCCGATCAGTGGACTAATTTTAAATTAAATAAAACTTATTATATCTCTAGTAGAAGTTGAAAAATAAAAGTGAATAAATTAAAAGTACGCATAACTTATCAACGGCTGAGAACAAAAACCTATCTCGACAGTCGCTTCAAGAAGAGCCTATCTCGGCGACGGCTTGAAGAAAGAGCTATCTCGGCTGCCGCTTCGAGAAGAGCCTATCTCGGCGACGGCTTGAAGAAAGAGCTATCTCGGCTGCCGCTTCGAAAAGTGCTATCTCGGCTGCCACTTCGAGAAGTGCTATCTCGGCTGCCACTTTGAGAAGAGCATATCTCGGAGGCGGCTTGAACAAAGACCTATCTCAAGTCAGATTTTTTGTTTTCAAATTTTGTCGAGGTAGCGCTGCGCAATTTTAAATTGCGGGTTTAAAAAGCCGGTAAAAAATTATGAAAAAGATCATGATTTGTTTATTAGTGTTGCACATGCTTTTGACCTGATAATTAATAAGTATATTATAAAATATATACATAAATAAATATATGGATAAATCTAGTGTCACGCCAACGTGTTGGATGAAAAATTGTTCCAAATTGAGAAATAATTAGAATGCGGCGACTCTAGTTACTTCCCAATGGGAAATATCATTCAGGTCTGAAAAATAATTTGACGAGGCGTATATAATACTACCCTATGCGAGGGGGGTCAATAAGTCCTTAGAAAAAGATAGAAAAAACATTTTTTTCGGGCCAATTTTTTTTTTATTTTTTAACATAATCTCCTTAGAGCTCGATACATTTTTCCAGACGTCTTTCCAATTTTTTTAAGCCATCAGGAAAATATGATTTTGGAAGTTCCTCAAAATAGCCATCTGTTTCGGCAATGACCTCCTCGTTCGATGTGAATCTCTGTCCGGCAAGCCACTTTTTGAGATTAGGAAATAGATAATAGTCACTGGTGGCCAAATCTGGTGAATACGGAGGATGGTTTACTAATTCGAATTTTAATTCCTTAATTTTGGCCATTGCAACTGCGCACGTGTGCACTCGTGCATTATCCTGATGAAAGAGGATTTTTTTTTCCTGTATAAATGAGGCCTTTTTCCTTTATTTTATCATTCAGTTGGTCTAACAACGACGCATAATATTGTCCGGTGATGGTTTTTCCTTTTTCCAAATAGTCAATAAGAATAACGCCATGTGCATCCCAAAAAACCGTGGCCATAACCTTTCCGGCTGACTTTACCGTCTGGTAATGGTCTGGCTGACTGTACCGACTGTTCCTTCGTCTCGGGAGTGTAGTAGTGTACCCAAGTTTCGTCTACAGTTATGAAACGACGCAGAAATTCAGCCTGATTAGAACCCATGCGCGCCAAGAGCGGCTTAGAGTCGACTACACGATTGCGTTTGTTTTCAGCTGAGAGCAAACACGGCACCCACCTTGCTGATATTTTTTTCATATCCAATTTATTATGCAAAATTGAAATGACGGTGCCTTTCGACACCCCTGTGGCCTCAACTATTTCGCGCAATTTTGTTCTTCTATCACTTAACACTATGTCGTGGATTTTGTCGATCATTTTCGGGGCACTCACTTTAACGGGACGTCCTGAACGTTGCTCATCTTTCGTTGACGTACGGCCACGTTTAAATTCATTTATCCAGTTGTAAATAGTGGCAAATACAGGGGCAGATATGCCATGAACTGCATCTAACTCAGCTTTAATTTTTTTCGCTGTTAGGCCTTTTAAATAAAAATGTTTTATCACCGCTCGAAACTCACTTTTTTCCATTTTTATAAATTAACGATAGTTGTTTACAACAATTAACGATAAAAATGAAACTAACTGATGGATACAGCTGAAACTTTAACTGCTTTCTAGTTAATAGTGATGCTTACTAAAAAAAATTTATTTTGATACTACGAGCGCCGTCTCTTGGATTTTTTAAGGACTTATTGACCCCCCCTCGTACTTAAGATCTATTAAAATAATATTTAACGCTAAAATAGAAATCTTATACAAAAATTGTAATATTCAGCTGTTTGTGTATATATATATTGTAACGGGGTACGGATTGAATATAAGGAATAAAAAATCAACGAAGGTATTGGGGCGCGAACCCACGATCCCGGGAGCGCGAGGCAGAAGCCTCACCACTGCGCTACCATTTGCAATTATCATGGCTAGTCGACTTGGTCCTATCGACGAACGTCTCCGATAATCCAGGGACCTACCTACGCCGACACGAAATCCGTACCCGTTATAATATATATATAAACTTAAACGTCGGGGTTTATGACGCCCATGACAGAGAGGGAAGATACGTACTTTAGAACGAGCAAGAGAGAGGTTCGGGTTATGACGCCAGGGCTCCATAAACCCCTATTGGGAAGTTTATATATATTGGTGTGTGTATAATATTAAGCTCCATAAAAAGTTTCTGCAATTGAAATTACTGAAATCAAAATAGCAACGGTAAGTATTTTATAGATATCAACAGAAACTTTTTATTTATTTATAAGAGTTTCACTTTCAGTAATTTTATTATTCATTATTAAATATTTCACGTTGAATTTGTGCCTCTAGACAGTACTTTATATAAAACACCTTCTACGAATGTGTCAACATTTGCATGTATGGCTTCCAATCTAACTTTCAAAAATGTTATCTGATAAAAAAATCTTTAATTATTACTCCCATCTTATTTTTACTTATATTTTGCTTAAACTCCATAAAGTTTCTGCAATAGAAAGTACTGAAATCAAAGCGGAATAATCGACAAGTAGGGGAGACCGAGGTAAAACGGACCACTTTGTAGAAATTGTTTGTTTACAAAAAAATTAACAAGTAAAAAAAATATTTAGCATAATGAAGTCTTTATTTTATTCTTAAGAAACTAAAAATAGACAAAGTTTGTTAAAAAAATTATTTTAAAATAGTGTTATTAAAATTTTACGAAAGTGGTTGGTTTTACACCTAGAAAAAAATTGTCGGGGTAATACCGACCACCTGCATTATTTTTTCAAAAATGAATTTTAAGCAATATTGTACGGCAAAAAAATAATAAAAATATAATGAAACATTGTTATTAAAGAAATATTTTATTATTAACTATAAATTAACAATTTTTTTTATACAAAAATTAAATAATATTCAAAATTAAAACATCTTTAATGGCCGAAGTCATGTTATGTTCAAACCAGCTTTGCCGAGATGTCTTCCTCACATATTTTCGCATTTCTACATAAAAAAAATTTATATATTATATGCTGCTTATACAGTTATATAAGCAGCACTATAGAAATATGCTAGTCCGTGTTACCCCAACTCAAAATGGACCGTTTTGCCACAAATTTGATAAAAAAATAATTATTCATTTTTTACAATGATGCGCAAAATAAAAAAATAAATAAATACCCTTTCTAATTAATAAAAATGTTAATTTTAAGGCTACATACTTATTGAAATGATTTGTTTCCTTTAGGAAGTACTACGAGTCTATGAGTACTACGATAAAATCGATCTTCCAAGTTCGGAAAACTTTAACCTTTGATAAAATCAACAGAAAGGTATTGTTGACATGTCGATCACATACAAAATTATCATATAAATATTCTTAAAGAGATGTCATTGGTATTATATAGATGGCACTAATAGCAGGCGAGAAATCAAAAAAGTCCGTTTACCCCAGACTCCCCTATTTTTTTACCATACCATACATTGTATTTTTTTTAATTAAACTTTTATATATTTTGCTTAAACTCTATAAAAAGTTTTTATTAATGTATATCCTTCGCGTGCTTTACTTTAGCAGATAAACAATTTTATAGAATAATAATAATTCATTTGTGCAAAATTAATTTCTGCATAACTAATAAAAAGTAATTTCTCTCTGTTTTATGCTTTTTAAATAAAATAATACTTGCACCACCATTAATTAAGCATTTCAGTTGAATTATTTTTGACCTACTAATATCTTCTTATATCGATGGTAGTTAGTAGGTTATCGTGTATTTCATTCAAATCAGACGTATAATTCAAAAGTAAGATGGCAATCCAACGCGTGGTGCAAATATTATTTTATTTAAAGAGCATAAAAAAGAGAGAAATTACTTTTTATTAGTTATGCAGAAATTAATTTTGCACAATTGAATTATTATTATTCTATAATAGTACATTGTGCAACTAGAGAGCAAAATAGGCAAAGTGCACGAGTCGGCAAACACCTATTTGCTCTCGTGTTGCACATACTATTTTCTCATATGAAGGCGCTAAATGCTATATTTGATTTTTTTAAACATACATAATAGTATATTAATGAAATGTAATGATATTGAGATCTAGGATTACTGTATATACTAAGCGAATGTTGGTTGAATGTTGAAACAAAAAATATGCATTTGAAATACACACGTTAAGGATACTATATCGTCGGCTGCGTGGAAGAACAGTCTATCTCGGAACCAGCTTGGAAAACGCCCTATCTCGTGATCCGCTTGGAAAACGCCCTATCTCGCGCCTCGGTTGAAGAACGCCCTATCTCAAATGAAATTTTTCGCTTTCAAATTTTGTAGTGGCACCACTGCGCAACTTAAAAATTCTAAGCTTAAAAATCTCTATCTAGACAGATAAAGTCAGAGAAGTTTCTCTTTCTCTGAGGAGTCCCGATGACGCCTAAACAATTTTTTTCCGATTTTGAACACTTTACGAATTAATTTATTTTAATTAGAAAGACCGTATTTTTAAGTTGTGCAGTGGTGCCACTACAAAATTTGAAAGCGAAAAATTTCATTTGAGATAGGGCGTTCTTCAACCGAGGCGCGAGATAGGGCATTTTCCAAGCGGATCGCGAGATAGGGCGTTTTCCAAGCGAGTTCCGAGATAGGGCGTTTTCCAAGCCGATCGCGAGATAGGGCGTTTTCCAAGCGGATCGCGAGATAGGGCGTTTTCCAAGCTGGTTCCGAGATAGACTGTTCTTCCACTCAGCCGACGATATGCTATTTTGCTCGTTAGGGAGAGAAAGTGTTATTATGTTCCCTAGGGAAAGAAAGTTCTTTTTGCTCTCTGTATATAGACGTAGAAAATAGTATTTTGCGCTCAGAGTATGAAAAAATTGTTTATCTACTGATGTAAAGCACGGGAAGGATCGACATTGTTTATTTAAAGAGAATAAAAAAAAGTTTCCTTTTTATCAGTTTTGTGGAAATTAATAAAAACTTTTTATAGAGTTTAAGCAAAATATAAGTAGATATAGAATGGGAGTAATAATTAAAGATTTTTTATCACATAACATTTTTAAAAGTGTAATTGGAAACCATATTCGCGGATGTTGACACCTTCGTAAAAGGTGTTTTATATAAAGTTTATACTGTCTAGAGGCACAAATTCAACGTGGAATATTTAGTAATGAATAATAAATTACTGAAAGTGGACCGACGCGGTGGCGGAGTGGTGAAAACGCACCTCGGCCGATTGCGAAAGTTAAGCAGCGCTGAGCGCGGTTAACTTTGATGGGAGACCATTCTCGTGCGACTTTCGTGATCGGTTAGGTGTTTTTTCACATTCCACAACGCGAGCGGTAGGTGTGGAACGTTCTAGTTCGTTGTCATGGCCTACGCAATGTGACTTTGACACCCAATCAGAATATTTCGCCGGGCCATCTCGGGTCAGGTTTTCCCTGCTTCACAGGTTTCCCTCTCCCATAGGCAGAACCCCGGGCAAATGCGAGATGGTTGCGGGGATTAAAAAAGGTGGGGAAAAAGCACCCACACAGAGGTGGTGGGTGAACGACGTTAAAGTCCTCCAGGCGGGGACAAACGGCAAGAAGTGCCAGAAAAATGGCACAAAAACTAGTAAATAAAAAAAATAAAATAAATACTGAAAGTGAAACTCTAATATATAAATAAAAAATTTCTGTTAATATCTATAAAATACTTGCCGCTCTATTTTTAGGGAGCAAAAACGCGAAATTCGTGCGTGTTACAAAAAAAAATTTTGCTTCTAGACATACTGACGTAAGATTTATGCTCTCAGAATCCCTTGTCAAAATTTTGGTCAGATTTAAAGCAAAAATGATAAGACCAATGTAAACAAATAAAAACCCAAAATTTGAGGAAAAAAATTTGTTCTCGATTTTTTTCAGAATTTTATCGCTAATATAATGTATACTCACAAAAATATAATGTACACTCAAAATGTGAAGATAAGCGAAGCGAATAGTTGCACTTTAAACCAGTAATTTTTGAGCGAAAAAAATTTTTTATCTACCTTATAATCTACACATAACGCCTGAAATGTACGAAAATTTACAATTTGTTACTTTTTTGATACATTTACAATGGCCATATAGATCCTGCCATGTATAAACTATATGGTAAGACATTTATGTTTATCAAGAAAGCTATAATATATAAGTTATTTTGAAAAAACGTGTATTATTCAAAAAATCTGATTTCAACAGCAACTATTCTCTTCACATTTCTTCATATTTTGAGCATATATTATATTTGCAATAACACTCTGAACAAAATGGATTAAAAGTTTTTTTAAATTAATGTTGGTGTTTTTGTAGTATTTAAATTGGTCTTGTCATTTCTCCTTTAAATATGGCCAAATAATCGACCAGGGATTCTGAAAGAGCACAAAATTCTACATCAGAGTATGTGGAAGCAAAATTTTTTCAATGCCAATAACAAAAACCATCGCATTGTAAAGTCGCTAAAAAATTTGTTCGCTTCAGCGCAGAAGTGAGGTATTTTTTTCGTATTGTTCTTATAAACTATTAAAAAATTTCTTTCACTTTATCTATTGTTTAATTAAATCCATCTATTTTTAATTTATATTTTGTAATTATTAAAACTTAAAAATGTCTTAGCAATGAATGTCTTAGTCTAAATGTTTAGCAATATACCCAAAATTTTCCAGATTTTTAAATTGATTATTTAAAATTACAATGTTTGCGTTGAAAGTTTATGACTTTTTTTACTAATAATTAGCGTCTAAAAATTGTTTACTCAATTATTATTAAAATATTATTATTTCTTAAAAAATCAAAACGCTATGCCTTTGCTTTGTTTTAAGCTACCCGTATGAATATTTTTAGATTTTTAATTTAATATATTAATTATAATATTTATGTTGATAGGTGTAGTGTCATGTAATTTGGGTCTGACATTTCGTTCAGGAAAATTCAGTCAAATTAAAAAAGTTTCATCACACACTCTTAACGCCAAAGAGTAAAAAAAGAACCTTAAATGACTAATTTGTTGACTTTACTACTCTTTAAGTAATGTTAAAAATCCCAAAACTGCACCTTTTAAACGACTAAATAACTAAAATTACTCTTTGAACAGTGCAAAATATAAAAATTACTATTTATAATATGGTAAAAAGAAAAAATTGTCCTTAAAGAAAGAAGAAAGTGGAACTATTGCTCTATAGAAAAGTATAAACTAATATAATCTGAATGGACTTCTCAGTTATTCGAGTAATTTAATATTGTACTATTCATTTTCAATGACTGTAGTTGTAGTGAATGTTATCATGTTTAAACAATTATTAATTTATATCCACTATACTGGAGCCACTGGGAAGTCTAGTAGGATTACACGCAAACTATCTTATATATGTAAAGTTTCTATTTTATTACATGAAGATATGCTCTCAAGAGACTTTCTGGCAAATAAATAAAACTAAAACAAACCAATTGATAACAATTCATCACATATGATAGCTTGCGTATAATCAGAATACACTTATCAGTTGCTCGAGTAATATAATATTGTACTATTAATTTTCAATGACTGTAATTGTAGTGAATTTCACCATGTTTATTTAATTATTTATTTATTAAGCCAACAATATTTACAAAACATTACAAAAATGTAGTAAAAACCTATAGAGATGAAATTAATTTATCTGTACATAGGGTGGCCTAAACTTAATTCGATAGTTTAAAAACTAAAATGAAACTAAATAAACCTTAAAACTAAATGTAATGTATAAAGCCCTATACTGGGCCAGTATCACCAGTATACTGGACAGTGCTTGACCTTATACCCAATATCTTATTAACATTGATCTAGCTGTTGTAACACTTTCAGTGGCATTCGTATTTCGCATTCATATTTCTAGCAAAAGCAATTTTTTCTATACTGTTTAATTTAGCAGGACATGTCAACCCTATCGCACAAGTAACTGTAAAGTGAGGAAACATTTCTTTGTGCTGTTTAGATTAGTCACATTTACATGTAGATGTAAAAACAATATCATTAACAAAAATTGTTGGAGGAATTGAGAGATAACGACTCGCGTGCGGTAAATGGACTGCCCGCCAGCCATATTAATTTCTTTGTAATTACGACACGTGTGTACATGGTAAATGGGATTATATTTCGGTAACACGTAAATATAATAATATTTTAGTAAAGAAATAATTATATTGTGGTGATGGAAAGTCTTGTTAGTTTTTATATTGTGTTTATTGATGGTACGCGAATTTATTAAAATACTTGATAGTTTGTCAGACTCTTCCTATAATAATAAGTTTTGTAGAATTTGATATTTCGGATGAAACTTGCGTTATTTATATAATATCAGTTTGTAAAATATATATTAGTGTATATATAAATAAGAATAGAAATTAGTCTCGCCATTTATCCGCCAACGAGGCAAAGATCCACGGCACAGGTAAGGAGTTCGTGCATGTGCTGAGTCGGCCATTTTGAGGACGAGAGAAATTGCTGCGTCACAAACTAAAAATGTATTTATTTTATTTTTACTTATTTGTGTGTAACAACATATAAGTTATGCCTCACTGATTAAAATGTATATAAACCAACAAAAATTAAAGTAATCAACTGATAAGCGAAAGGAAACCACTTTCAATACATAAAAGAGAGCGAAGTCATATAATGAAATTTTTAAATAGGATGATAGGTCCTTGCCAACTAATTAAAGACCAATTGCATTTTATATTTTTATTATTTTAAACGATATAAACCTGTGATTATATTATATTTTTTAAATTATAAGTTGCTGGCTAGTCCTCAACTAGTGAATGCTAAAAAATCTGACGAAAATAACACATAAACTAGCCAGTCGCTACTCAACTTGCAACGTTTCGTTTTCCTTTTAAGGTTGTCTTTATTCTTAACATTACCTTTTTATATGCTGTGGTCTAGGTTCAGCGAAACATTGTTTATGTGGTTGTAGGCGAAATGTACTAAAATGATTTTAAAATAATAAAAAGATAAACGGCAATAAAACTTGACTGAATATCCTTATATATAAAGAAAATATGAAATGAATACTTTACGTAAGAAAACTGAATACTAAATAATGTACTTCCATACATATATATTTAAAGAAATATTAATCGAGATAGGTAAAATAAACACGTATGTACTTGACCAACTACGACTTGATAGATATTAAATAATTTACTTAAGGATGTCAAGAGTGGGCTGTTCTAAAGATGGCAGATATATGTGCCATCCTTATATTTTCGCTGAATCCGAATCCATTGTCAGAATTGGCCCTACACCTTACAGTTCCTCGTAATCGGGATAAACTACCCCTAAAATTCGGAAAATTCTTTCTAAACTTGGATTCTTTCGTTTATAACACATTTTTATAGATAACATAGACCCCGGTGTAATAGTTACAACTAGCTTTCTGTATTTAAATGGGCTGAAGTTAAATTTTGGGGTATAAGAGCCATGCAACCCGCTTATTCTACATAAAACCACTCCTAATGCGGAAAATTCATGTCATGGAAAATTGCAGGGATTGACGGGAATGCTGAACTTAAAGAGTAAAAGTTTACGCACTCTCAGAAGCAGAACAGGATTTATTAGTTTTACTGTGAGCTAAAAATTAGTTTTACTCTTTTAGTTTAGATGGTCTGCTAAACGAGGCATTGAAGGCACTATAAATACAGAAACAACACAAACAAAAGCAGTACGGGATGACGATGTCGGATCTGAGTTGTTACTTGGTACAGTACAGCCCTTTTTTTTTTGAATCCGTCGTAATGACGTTTTACAAACACCGGCACACTATCCACCCCCTCGCAAGAGCAGACAGTCCACCGAGTGTGGGACTCAGTAGGAGCAAACTACTAATACCCACTAAACCCACATATCTCTGTTCGCACCGACACCAGCCCGGAACTGTTATTCACATTTCTTCAGACTGGGCGGCTGTCCTTCCGTGTCCAAAAAACACATTCATTCTTTTACTCTTTCATTCTCGAATCACATTCGCTTAGTCTATCAGACATCCATCTGCTTTTTTTCTCCGCAGTACATTCGTTGATCTGCCCATCGCCTGTAGGCGAAGAACGTATGATCAGCGTCATCATAGACCCATCGGCAGTACTTGCATTCAGGTGAAGCAAGTCTGCCCATCTTATGTAGATAGCCGCGGAAGAATCCGTGTCCAGAGAAAAATTGGGTGAGATAGAAGTCTACCTCACCGTGCTTTCTCCCCTTCCATGGAGCAACCGCAAGGATAAGTCTACATGTCCATCGCGCCTGTTGGGTATTTGTCCACCGGGTTTACCAGAGTTCCATGGTTTTCGTACGTTCGTCTGTTGCAGCGTCCACCCGTTCCGTGTCCGCGCTTCGATCGTATATGCGCTTTCGTTCCGTCGCGAGTAGGACGATCGGAATTACGCCCGCGATAACAAGAACGGCGTTTTCGGACACCGTTCTGTACGCGCATATAGCATGATCGAGTGGGTAACGCTCATAAGTAGTCGTCGAGTGCTCGGTCTCGGTCCGTTCACATTAGCCATGAGTCTGCTCAAGGCTTTTGTCTTTTCACCGAGGTTCCCGGAGTTGATAAAAGATTAATTTCATCGCGGAGTCCGTTTACTGCCGACCGAAGTAAATTACTTGGCTCCTTGTTTTTTTCATTAAAAAACCAGTGAAGGAGGATCTCGCGATCTTGGATTATGCGACATACAATATTTTGTACCTCCAGAGCCTTTATAAGTACAGCTCGAGACGAAGTAAAAGTGTTGACGTCAATTTCCTCCTTATCATACAGTCTATAACATTTATTGGTTACACCTTGCGGTTGACTTTTAAGAGTATCACCACTTGTCGGTACAACCTCTAAACCGTCAACACGGAAACCTTGACTATCCCGACTGCAAGACTTCCTCAAAAAGTAAAAATGACACCAATTGTGGCACCCCGTAAAAAAGCAAATGCAAAAGTGTCTTGAAAGCACCGCTCGAGATTAATGCAGACAACTGTACTTATGAAAAGTGACAAAGCAGAGACGACCATCAGAACAGAGAAAGAGAGATACTACAAAGTAAGCACTTATATTGCGATCCTCAAGCATAGTGAACAAAGATATCAATTTACCTTTTCTAATTTAAATTTAGATGTTTGATTAGAAGTTTGATATATTTATATAATCTTATATTTCACATAACCCAAATTAAAAGTTTTTTACATTTTAAATCTATCCGAAAGATTTTCTAACGAAATCTCACTGTATATAGTGCACATTTCAGGATAAAGAATACAATATAGCCTTCTTTAATTTAAACTTAGAATTATTAAGGCAATGTGATACTCAAATTACAGAAACCTACATCTAAAATCCCAAAAATTTAAAAAACTAACGGAATTAAAAATCTGAAAAAATTTACAGGTAATGTTGAAAGCAAATAGAATACCGTTATAGAGCGATTTTTTCAAATAATTAATTTAAAATGAATTATATCGAAATAACCATTTTTTGGTCGGTAATATATAGTTAAAAACAAAGCTGCACGGCTGCACAAAAATCTCGTTGATTTATTGATAAAAAAATTTTAAAAAATTCATAGACTATCTTTAATGTAAATACAACACCGTTACAGAGCGTTTTTCTTGATAAAGTATACTGTTTGCTTGAGAAAAAATAAATACTGATTTTGTTTTAATGGATTTACATCTCCTCAAGGAAAGACAAATAATGAATAATTGTATCATGTACAAATTATTAAACGATAAATTTATTCATTTCGAATGTCATTTCCACAGAGCGAAGGTGTGGCAACTGCAGCATACTTCATCTACACGCCGACAATGAGTATCAAGATTCAGAAATGTTTGTGTATTATATTGTTGAGGGCGCAGCATCCGATCGAGATGACGGCTGGTGGCATCGTCCAACTGTCGCTTAAAACTTTTGGATCGGTAGGTCGCTTTCCGAATAAAAATATGTAGAATACGATAATGTGCTTGTTTTATACTAACATAAGACTTTGATCAATTTCAGATAATATCGTCTACGACGTCATTGTTTTTAGTGTTGAAAAAATTTGCCGACTAGTCCGTTTTGTAAAGAGGTCAAATCGATATTGCGTAAAAAATTAAAATTAATTGGAAATTCTATGTAACCTACTGGAAGATTTATATTTTAGGTCTGTAGAACATAAATACATTTTATCGAATGCAAGTTATATCAAATCAACTAAAAATAAATTATGAATCATCAAATGTTAAATAATTCTTGGTGTGAGTATATTTATGTAAAAAAAAAGAAAATAATGTCTAAATAAAATAAATGGTCTGAATCGAATCCCAAACTGGTTGTTCATCCTTGTTTAATAAATCTTTCAAAAATATGTATACCAAATATTGCTTGTATAAATGGAAACTTCTTTCAACTAATTTATTAAAATAAAATCACAAGTGACTACACTAAATTACAAATTCTTGTATAGAATCAAAATAAATAATAGATAAATTACCTAATTAAAACAATAACTTACTTAAATACAAAAAAAATTTGAAACTAGATAATCCCAAGTCATACTTTAAATTAAATTAAATCGATATTTGTATGAATTGATTGATTGTATGGAGTTTAAAATAGAACGACATCGTTGATTTTGAAATGAAACTTCCTAGGGTTCCAACGCCGACATGAATCAACCTCACAACGAAACTCTAGGAGATCATGGATCTTAGGCTTGATAAGTCGGTGTCGATGTTGGATTAATAATTGCTACATTTAAGAGGACGTCGAAGCTAGCGATTTTATCGACATATAGGAGTCACCGTTTTTAATTTTTATCAATAACTAAACCAGTTTTTGAAAATTTGAGACCAGAGCCCAATTCTATACAGTACTACAAGTAACTTGTCAAATTTTCGTGCAATTTCATTGAGTATTTACGAAGAATAGCGCGAAACTGTAATTTTTATGCAACATATCCTGATTATTGTGAATTACAGTTTCGCACTATTCTTTGTAAATACTCAATGAATTTGCACCAAAATTTGACAAATTACTGGTAGTACCGCATAGAATGGCGCTCTGGTTCCGAAATTCCTCATAAACTTTTTTAGGTAAAGATAAAAATTAAATACAGTCACTCCTATATGTCGGTAAAATCGCTAGCTTCGACATCCTCTTAACAACAATGTATATAAATTATCATCTTGCACTCTCTAAATTCAGAAGAGTGATTTTTTCCTATTCAATAGAGTAATTAGTGCAATCACTCGTTTTAAGTTTATTTTGTTAGCAATTAACTCATAAAAGAGTCATTCATGTGACTCGTAAGCAAAGGGTGATTTAAATGACTCGAAGTAAAAGAGTAAATGTTCTCTTTTTATATATTATGACTCTTGAAAGAGTGAAATCTTCTAATAAATAACTTGCACACTTGCATCAATTATTAATACATGACTTTTGAAAAATGGTTAACATTCTATCTAAAATTACTTTGGTGACAATGCAAATAATGCATGTCATAAAGAGCGACAATAAACCTACACCCTACTTCCCTGTACGAGCACACACACACACATACAAGCCTAACCGAACCTACCCTTGTTTAATTATCCTACTAAGATTCTATAATAAATAAACAATAACATCCTCCCAGTAACCGAGCTCCTTAACGAAAGAGCCAACGTAGCCAGGAAGTCAGCCAGCCCAGCAACAATCCAAGAAACCTGTAAGCACCAGCTAATGTAGCAATGTTTATTATAAGTGAGCAGACAGGAGCACACACCTTCTTAAACAAGTGTGTGTAGGAGAGGGTTTTGGAAGAGGTTAAGTGAGCATTATTAGTACTCACACACACAATATTAATAATAAGTAGCGACCTGTCTTCCAAATTGGTATTTACCTGGATTATCGCCGTGTGTCCGTCCAAGCAGCTCGAGCCCGCCGTTGCACCTGTCAAGCCGTGTGCATCAAGGAGAGCGAGAGAGAAAGAAATAGCGGCCGCGGCTAAACACATGAACCCGCGTTGATGTGCCGCGTACACAGACCTACCGCGGCTCTGTAAACACCGACATTATTAGTCGACGGGTTAGCAAGGGACGAGATAAAATAATTACCTGGCAGACAGCTTACGTCGTCATCGTCAACGGCATTGTTGTTGTGGTTGAATCCGACGAGGTACACACTACGACATACGGTGCGGGCGGCCATATTACTTAAGCCGCACTCAAATAAGGCCGCGTACTCACCGCAAGTGGGCCGTCGCGATGCATGAGCACGCTCAGGCAATGCGCCGAACACGCTGAGGAGAGTAGAGCTCTTCCGATCGTCGTGAGGTATACGTCGCCCGATCGTCCGAAAGCAGCAGAGAATAGCGAGCGTGACATTTTTGTTAAGCAGAGAGTTGGGCGAGAGCATCAAAGCGGCAAAGATTGGTGCATCCTAATCCGTGCCTCCTTTATTTCGTATAACTTAATCCCGTGCTTCCCTATAGTGTGTGTACGGGTAATCGCGTTTCCCTTCTCCCCCCACCCATTTTTGAGCAGCTTTCGATATCGCGATCGTTTATCGCAGTCGCGCCGTCGGTCCACGTTAAACTCGTCGCGGACGTGTATTATACCTTTTAGCCAGCAATTCGCGACGTTTAAACTACAGATTGCATCCGTGCAATCAGCAGTGAACCCGCTTTGCGCCTTCTTAATTTCGCCCCCCATGCCGATCGCAGCCGAGTTCGAGCCCGCGTAAAAAACGCGACTGGCACCCGCGAGTGTATAAAATTGAGCGGATAATAAATTTAACTATTTTTTTATTATCTCTTAACTTTATTATCAACATCACCTGCACCCTAATCCCCAGTGCAGCGTGACACTTTATATGAGGGAGCGTGTACATAAGTGCTGTGCTGTGATGTGCTGTGTCGACCGATGCTGCGCTACAACTATTTATGTTTCAAATTCATCGTTTCTCGATTCTTAGACGTGAAAATCGTAAGTCACAGTTATTTATCATCTAGAGAATATAATTTATGTCCTATGGTGCAGCAGAAAATTATAAAACTAAGTTCGAATTTTTAAAACTGTATACTTTATTTATTTTATTGGAATAATTGTGAGATTTATTAAAAAGGTAAAATATTACATGAGTGATATTGTTTGTTACATTGCAATAGTAAATATATAATGAATATTGTTTAGGATGTTTTATATTAAGAAGTCCAATGCATAAAAAATGTCCAATTTACAAAATATAATACACAAATTGGAAATTAGAAAGGTAAAATATTACATCATTTGTATTCTTTGCTAGAATGTACAGAGTTCAATAGTAATAATATATTATATCATAAAATTTTGTTAGGTTTTTTCATATGGGCATATCTCAGAAGATGGGATAATTTGGGTTTCACATAAGGTATACTAATTAAATACTCGAAAAGAATATATTTTAATGTGCTAACAGAACAAGAAAGTTTGTTTCTATTTATAAAAGCTCTTAAAAAGGTTTAATATAAATATTTAAATCAATATTTTAATAAATTTGTCTGTTAAGAATAGAAAAATCCTAAAGATTGGTTGTAACTCTTGTCGATTCTGCCCACTAATTTCATTGTAAAAGGTTCAGCACTTTATTAATAAATCTGAAATTATAGAAGAACCTTCTTTTTATCATATTAATTGTTAGAATAGTGTGCCTTCAGTAGATCGAAAATGACAGCTAAGCAAACTAGCGTTCCCTTTTTTTTACATACGAAAATTATTCTTAAAAGTTATGTAACTTTTTAAGCATTTCTTCAATCTAAAAAATTCAAAATGGAAAATCTTCCTTTTATCAAAATAAAAAAGTTGTTTCGAAGAAAAATGATGTGCACCCGTTTTTTTAAAAAAATACAGTAAAGTGAAGCTTAAATATCAAAGCGTGGTTGGATTAAAAATGTTAGTTTTTTCTATGGCACATAAATATTTTACAATAATGTGCCTCAGTTGTAAGTGTGAATAAAAGAAAACAGTTTAAGTAATTGTAGAACCGAGCGCTAAAGCCGTATATAAACAATAATTGTGTTAAATGAATATTCAAAATTCAAGAAATATACGTGTACACAAATAGATATATATACACAGTGTATATTAATAATACATCTATTTATTTTTAAAAATATTTTGTTTAACTCGTAGTAGTTCAATTGAAATATCAATTAATTTTTATTATTTATTATTTATTTATTTATTATTAATTATTTATTTTTTTTATTTTAATTTTTTTATTAAATAATTATTATTTATTTTTTATGTATTGTTTATGTATTGTTAAAATTATTGCTTAAATAATGCAATGTATAATATATTTCTTGAAATATATTTATAAAAACTTATAAAAATCAATTAGTTATAAAAGAAACCTGGTCCCATGTATATGGTTATTAAAAAAAAATTTTTTCAGGTTTTTATCCTATAACTCGCTTAGCAAAAAAAAATGAATCACGCGAATAGTTCATCATTTCTAATTACTTGTTGAACCTATTACAGTACCTATAATCATTGTGCCACGTTGTTTAAAAAATTCATATTTTTTTGTAAATTTTCCCATCATCTGGGATATGCCCATATCAGGAATCACTGTCTGAAAGATCCATAATTACTAGATAGTACCATCAAATTATGGTGGGTATTTTTTTTAAATAATATCTATTTTATCTTAACTTTTCATTGAACTTTGATTTAAATGATAATATTTGATAGTTCGGAAGTTACAAATATTTAAAGTAAAGCCTCTTTTTTGTAAAATTTGCTTTAATAGCATTGTAGCTTTTGAAAAAACGATTGATAGGATCTGCGACTCTGGCTTTTTTATATTTTTACATTGGAAAACATTCCCTACAAGCTGGGCATGATCCGTTTTCCAAACATATGATGGTCTCCTTTTAAATGTCAAAAATGACAAAGTTATTCTACGATGAATAAAATGTGACTACGATGAATAAAATGTATCTACGATGAATAAAATGGGTTTATGGGAAATAAAATGATTCTACGGGGAGTAAAGTGTGTTTACGGGGAATAAAGTGATCGACGGAATAAAATACAATTTTACTCCACTTGTAGAGGTTTAGACTTTTTAGAAGATCAGGGTGAAAAAGTTATTATTTTTCTCTGAATAATGCTATGCAAAAATTTGTAAAGTACTTAGGAATAGTTTCATATTTCTCACTTTTTAATTTATTATTCAAATACTGAGGATCTCGCCGAAAAAAACCCTTGACTTTGATCGCTTACAACTCAGAAACAATTAACCTTTAGACTGCCAGCATGGGTCATATATGGGACAGTAATAAAATTATAGCTTTAATAATGGATATAGATATCCATATGGATATAGATATAGACCGTTGCCAGCCGGATTGGCTCATGTATGAACCATCTGTGACCTTGACAACTACTCTAGAGATATGAGGTGTTTTTATATTTAAATTTTGCACATCAAAAATATCAATTTATAAGGCAAAAATGCCTGCAGTCTAAAGGTTAAAGATGTACATTCAAACCAAATTTAATTTAATCTTTAATTGTTATCATTATTTGCTTATATCTATTGTAAAAAAGGCGATTGGACTCTAAAACTCCGGCTTTCTTCATATTTTTACAGTAGAAGTCATAACCTAGAGCTTGGTAAGGATCCGTTTCCCAGAGGGTGCAGCCTCATTGTTAGTCATTAAAAATATTTTAAATTTGATTTTTTGCGAGAAAATATAGATTCTTGTACGATTAATAAAATTTATAAAAAACGACAAAAATTAAGGGGGTCTCATACTCAATTCTACGATTTTACCGTTCTATCCGTCGGCAATGCAAGTTATATAAAAAATGGTAACTTTGATCAAGAGCGCAATCTGTGGAATGTCATAATCGAAGTGATCGTAGATGGCGCCAATGATGTCCAGAGCATCGTTATAAAAATAGTGTGGCTGTTTTTTTTATAATAATTTGTAATATAAAAATTAAAAAATAACGTATTTGACTTATACGTATTTGCTATTATATCTATTATAATCCGTATTTCGTTAATCCGTATTACACATTTATTATTACTATGCCATCACATATATGTATTTATATATATACATATCAATTGTATACTTATGTTTCGTTTACGGATTTAATATCTATTTAGTTTATACGTATTATATGCGTATTTCGGTAATATGTATGCCAAGGCCTGCGATGGCTCGGTCGGTTAGGGCGTCGGGCTCGTAATCTGGAGGTCCCAGGTTCGATTCCCGACCCCGGCCGATTGATGTAAGCACCTCTGGGGAATGCATTTTCAACAAGTGCTTTTTTAACAAAGACATCGTATGACCTCCGTCGCTGATTAGCACTGATATGGGGGTATAAAAAGGGCGACGATAAAAAATTTATAGCAAGAGCAGTGTTCCCACACCCTTTGACGTGTAGTAGTAACAAGATCAACTGAAGGTATATCAGTATCAGCAACCGTATACTGTACGTCATATAGTAGCAGTACAAGTAATAGTAGTAGTACATTTTCGGTACGCAGCAGCAGTAGAAGCCATATGTCTGACAGGTGTAGATGATCCTGTATAACCTGGAACTTTATACAAAATTTTATAAAACAATAAGCACCATATTATTTAATTTCATGAAAATAACAATTAAATATTTAATACGTCTTGTTCAAGTCAGAGCTACGCAAGAAGCTGGGAACGAATACTTACCCAGCGCTGGTTCAAAAGTATTTTAAGAATTGAATTATTTATATCTGTTTAACAAAATATTAATATTTACATTTTATTAATAATTATTTTGGGAAATATCAATTAAGTAACATAATTATTATGATTTAAATTTGTTGAATTCTTGTTCAGAAATTTGCATTTTCCTTTGAAAGTTATCTGCAATTATCTGAATATGCTGTAACTTTTACGTATTAAATTTATTTTTGTAAATCAACACATTTTGCATACAATTTACAAGATTTACTTAATATTAAAATGTATTTTTTGGTAAAAAACTTTGTGTTATAATGCTATGCTCAAGCAATAGCATTAAAATTAATACATGTCAGTAATATCAGCAATCATTGCTTGACGTTCATATGCATAATGGAGAAGTAGCTGTATATATAGTACTAACAGTTAAAGGTATCTAATTATATAACTACGTAAGAAGCACCAACATAAGATGAGTTTGAATGCGCAGCTACAGTGGACTCTGGAAAAAAGGCACGACTAGAAGATATAAACGCAGCAATAGTGCTACAAAGAATAGCTACAAAAATAGTTGCAGTTGCAACGAGAGTTTTAGTACTGTCAGTGATATAAGAAGTATTAGATCCTATACCTGCACATGTAGTTTCATCGTGATCAGAAAATCACTTTTATATTATTTGACAACAGTAGACGGTCAAATGTTACAGTAAGTCCTAGAAGAAGCAGCAGTAGTAAACGCTGGACATGTAGAAGAAACTGGTGAAGGCCATGCTAAAGCACGCCCTGAAAATAAAGAAGCATTAGAATAAGTGCCTGTAATAGAAGTGGTAATTATAAATGAACTATAGGAGAAACTGGTAGCATTCGTAGCTATAGTATTATAAGTATAGCAGGAGATTCTAGTAGTTGATACAGACATTCGATGAGAAGTTTTACATTTGTAGTACAGTAGAACCTGGATGAGCAACTACAGTTCCATGGATGATTATCAGCAGAAAAAGCTGACTATACTTAAAGTTATAGTTAATTGACAATTGAACTTAATCGCAATAACAGCAGTGGCAGTAATAGCATACACATGGATAGGAATAAACTTTGGACTTGCAGACGCTGTGGGTTCGAGACAGGAAGAAAGAGCAAAACCTCCAGGTATACCATTAGCAATAAATCTTGAATCAATATCTCTACATACGGTGGTTATATGAGCACAAACAATAACAATATATACTATATAACATAACCCCTAAACACAAAGCACGCAGTACTATATAAGTAATACTTTTTACAAATTGTTTCGTTAGCACTTGTGCTAGCAGTAACATCAACATAAGTAGCAGTAAACTTGTATGTTCCATGTGTAGTCTACCTAATACATGGAGCAGCAGCAGATTCTTACATTAATAACCTCCAAATGACGACTATATTTTTCCTCTGTATTTGGTGAATGTTTGAAGATCAGACCAATCCACTTAAACTTCTCACTGATACTAATTTGCACAACTTTACACTTTCTACACTGTACACAAAATTTGATTATGTTGCAATTCTGTTTCGAATTACGGATGAGCAGATGTAATATTCAAACCACTATGTATATACAGACAGACGGCCGCAGCGTATACACGAACTGTTCAGGGGTGACTGTTGGTCGATCAGATATTGAAAACAAACATGTTCAAATGCGTCTTGCCTACCAGTTGCTTAGCAAACAGGCCGAAAAAAGTGCGGCATCGCTGTGGCTACAATTGTTGCACCGCTCATTTAGATTAACTGCTGGCCAGCGGATGCGCACGCAGAATGTCTGCGCGTAAACGGAGTACAGAGAAAGGGGCAATAATATTTTTTGTTCTAAGAGTGAGCATATAAGATGAGATACAGAATACTATGCAGTCGTTTTGTTATAATAGCAACAGCCATCATATCATAAAAATAATATTACACATAGACATAGCGTTCGGTTGTGAAAGAGAGAGAGAGAGAGATAATGGTGTAACTGTTTCTTCATAACAGCGCATGTGTCTAGCGTGAATATGTATGTCTGTTTTAAAAAAATTTAACGAAAATATAGCATTAAAATTTGATGATTCTTTAGGCCAAAATTTCGTAAAATTTTTATTTCTTGCATAATTTTCATCAAATTAAGGTATCTGAGCTTCTTTTTGCCAAAATATTCTTCATACCTAAGAGATACGATATAAGTGTTTAAGAATCTTATGGAAAACATCACGAAGTGTCTATAATTCCATCGATTCTTCGGTTTTTCTAGCAGTGAAAATGGCATTACTCTCAATTACAACAATAGCAGAACCCACGGAGCACGGCTCACAAGTTAATTTTTGCTCCGCTCTCTTGGTTAGGTCGATAGCTATGCCGAATTCCTGCAACAGTACATTTCCTTTTACATTGAATCTATGATAAATACTTAGTACCGTTCAATTTACCATGTCATCGATTCAACTGGTCATAATATGAGATATCTGATGAGTTTGATATACGTATTTAAGAATTTTATAGGATTTAAATCAAATTATTTTGCTCGGCTATTTATCTCGAGTCTGAAACAAACGCGCATGCGTGATGTCGGTAGTGGCTGCGGCGAGAGCATGCTCTAGCTTGCCATGATCCGTGCGCACTGCCATCTAGCGTAAAATATTCTTTTAATAGTGGTAATAAAACTACTTTTAGTTTTGCAAAACTATGCAAAACAAACAGTTAGGTGCCCTTTATTTAATAATTATTTACCTCTATACAAAATTTCAAGTTATTTTATTGATGCGTGTAAGAGAAAACCTTGTACAAAAATTTCATTGTGTAGACGCCGTAGATAGGGATTTTCATTCAAGGTTTTCTCTTCAATGCCTCAATATAATAAATAGAATCTTAGCACAGTGATATATAGCTACAAAAGAAAGGGCACCTATCTTCTAGTTTGTCGAAATTCTTTATATTTATCTCGATTGAAGTATTTTTCAACCATACTATCACTCTATTTGCTCGGTCGGTAAAAGTTGAGTATGAGACCCCCTTAAAGTCAACTGATAAAAGATTCATATTATGCGCAGTAAAGGTGATCTTATGAAATTGAACGCGGATTACAAAATACCTAGAATGTAGTCGATCTTCGATATTGTTTCTAAGAGCATATATCCTGCACGACAATCTCTCGTTATATAGCGCAAAACTTTAAATCTAAGAAACATTTTATTATTCGGAAGCGATGATATATTGACACGGTGGCGGAGTGACGGTTTTCATGATCAGTTATGTGTTTTCACACATTCCTCAACGTGAGTATGAGGTGTGAAACATTCAAATTTTTTCAACACTATGGAAACAATGACGTCGTAGACGATATTATCTGAAATTGATCATAGTGTTATGTTAATAAAAAATAAGCACATTATCGTATTCCATCTAGAGAAACCATTTTATTACCTAGTAATAATTAGGTAGTTATACTTTTTAAAGTAATACAGTATATTTTTGAAAAAATACAAGATTTTTGTCTACTTAATGTCGCTTAAAGTAAGATCTTAGGCTTCTTAGCAAGGGTGAAAGACATATATGTTTCATAAAAGGCCGTATACTCTTGAAAACTCCAGTAAGTATAGTAGACGAATAGAAAGACTGATACATTCTTATAATCTTATATTACATATCACCAAACAATATAATTCTTCACATTCTAAATCTGTCCAAACGATTTTCTAACGAAATTCCACATGTACACATTACCAAACGATTATCTTTTTTGAATTTTGATTTTCATTAGTATTCTGATAATCCTTAACAATTTTGATTCAATAAAATAACCGTATGTCATTTCCACAGAGCGAAGGTGTGGTAACTGCAGCATACTCCATCTACACGCCGACGATGAGTATGAAGAATCAGAAATGTTTGTGGATCATATTGTCGAGGGCGCAGCATCCGATCGAGATGACGGCAGGTGGCATCGTCCAACTGTTGCTTAAAACTTTTGCATCGGTAGGTCGTTTCCTGATCAAAACTAGATGGAATACGATAATGTGCTTATTTTTTATTAACATAACACTATGATCAATTTCAGATAATATCGTCTACGACGTCATTGTTTCCATAGTGTTGAAAAAATTTGAATGTTTCACACCTCATACTCACGTTGAGGAATGTGTGAAAACACATAACTGATCATGAAAACCGTCACTCCGCCACCGTGTCAATATATCGTCGCTTCCGAATAAAAAGGTCGTATCATAGCGATTGGTTCCAAAAGGACGTATCTCAGCGTCTGGTTAGAGAAGATCGTATCTTAACGTCCGGTTAGAGAAGATCGTATCTCAGCGGCCGGTTAGAGAAGGTCGTAGTTTGCGGGCTACATTTTTTTCTTAAATTTAAGTTGGCACCACTGACAAAATTCTTGCGGCATTTGATTTAAAATGCGAAAAAAAAATTGAAATACTGTGCGAACACACACACACACACACATACATATATATGGGAGATTCAATGTGAGGTGATCCAGTTAAAAAATAGAATTTTGTTTTAATGTATGGAATCCGTAAAAAAACTACTTGAATAGAGTGTGGCTAAATTTTTAGACCTGAATTTCAATTAGTAGCAGAGCTGTAGCCAATCAAAAAATCGAATTTTTTGCAAATAATGACGTTTTGGCCATTTGCATCACTTAATAACTCAAAATCTATCAATTTTTTCTTATATACATTAAATTTGAAAAAGTTTATAAATTTCAAGAAAAATCTGTTGAAATATTTAATTTATATTAGTTTAAAACATTGAATATAGTTTGTAACAGTTTGGTTGCCGCACGGATGTTTATTTTAAAATCACGGCTGCTCAGCAGTACGGTTAAACTTACCGTATTTAAATAAACATATTTTTCCCGCGATGCGGCGACGGTTACCTGTCCGCTCTACCAAATCTGTTAAATGTTAGTCTGAAACCGAATTACTGTTTCAGATAACAACCAGGTAAAATTCAAATCTGAAATTGACCGCGAAACAGGAATATCGCGTCGAGCACTTGTCAACCAGAAATATACGAGCTCCTAGGATTACAGAAGGAATCGTACGTGGGTTAAATTCAATTAATCGAACACCGGATTGAATTTTAATAATAATATGAATTTATTGAAATAAAGATAAAGATAAATAACAAATAAAATATCTGATTGTCGCCGAGGTCTACGCTTTTATTACAAGTCGGTAAACGGCCGACTTATAGAGAGAGGGGAAGAAAATATCGCGAACTAAAATAATATATCCAGTCAACGGGACTGGTATAAAGCAACACGATTAAGTGCGAATAAAAACACGATCGCGTGAAGTGGTACCACTTACTTTGTACGCTGCTGTAGTCGTTGGTAAACAACGACCAGCAGATCGGTTGCTTTCTCCCTCTCTCACTCTCGCTGCGGTGTCGGACGGATTGTCTGCTCGCCCGTGCACCGGGGTTGTGTGGCTGCAGGCAGATGCACGGTGTAGCACCACTCAAAACGCACGGCAAATCACAGCACGGCGAAGCTGAACACGGGACGCGGGGGGATCACACCTGTCGCGTAAGAAGGTGGCTATCACTCTACCCAGTGCGCGCGAATCTCCCCTTTACCTCTCTAATGAGGTGCGTGCGCGAATCTTTCGCGCGCGAAATCGATCCCGCCCGTGTAGCCACGACGAACCGAGCCGAGCCGAATCTCGCCGGCTTGAACCGATGCGAACATATGATACTGTTCGCTCGTGTTGCTCGAATTCGTCAAACGGTGAGGTAAACAGTACCTTACCGTTACAAGTTATAATTAATAAAAACCTTTATAGTCAAAAAAAGGGTTGTACCATCAAAAATATTTTATCCATCCAAAATCTAATTCATCGATGATTAATTACCTTCAAAATAATGCAAAGTTTGAGTGCGGCAGAGCATTTCAGACAAAGCTATGGTGTGTTTAGGCAAATTTCTTAAAAAAAGAGAGTAAATGCATTTTATGAAAAAAACAGAGTAACCGTATACTTGCATTCAAACAATATGGCACTATTATTCCTCAATAATACTAAAATATACTATTTATTGTTAGTCACTAATAGTTTTCAATCTCTAATCTGCTTACAAACACAAAACAGTAGGTATAAGCAGTTATCTGGATTTATTGGAATTATAAAAAGTTTCAGGTAATTATCCAATTATATAACAGGTATAACTGGTTAAACCTACTGTTTTGTGTTCATAAGCAGCTTAAAGATTGAAAAGTATCAGTGATTAACACTAAATAGTATATTTTAGTATTATGAGGAAGAATAGTGCCATATTGTTTGAATGCAAGTATACGGTTACTCTGTTTTTTCATAAAATGCATTTACTCTCTTTTTTTAAGAAATTTGCCTAAAAACACCATAGCTTTCTCTGAAATGCTCTGCCGCACTCAAACTTTGCATTATTTTGAAGGTAATTAATCATCGATGAATTAGATTTTTGGATGGATAAAATATTTTTGATCGTACAACCCTTCTTTTGACTATAAAGGTTTTTATTAATTATAACTATATTCAATGTTTTAAACTAATATAAATTAAATATTTCAACAGATTTTTCTTGAAATTTATAAACTTTTTCAAATTTAATGTATATAAGAAAAAATTGATAGATTTTGAGTTATTAAGTGATGCAAATGGCCAAAACGTCATTATTTGCAAAAATTCGATTTTTTGATTGGCTACAGCTCTGCTACTAATTGAAATTCAGGTCTAAAAATTTAGCCACATTCTATTCAAGTAGTTTTTTACTGATTCCATACATTAAAACAAAATTCTATTTTTTAACTGGATCACTTCACATGGAATCTCGCATATATATATACAGGGTGTTCTGAAATTCATTCCGTGAATTTCGTACACATCTACAGCTCGAAATTCTAAACAACTTTTCTATTAGACAAATTTTGATTTGAAGCTTATTTTGTAAGATATTATTAATTAAACATTATTAATTCGAGCCAATCAGAGCGCGCCAGTCAGCGATGGGCGGTGCAGTGAGATCCGGAGAGGGGAAGCATATTGGTTGATTCATTTGTTATTCAACACGTTAATATGCGACAAAATTAAGAGAATCGGGAAATTAAAAAATGGCCAATAAGGAAATGTCAAGCCTTAGTATTTTATTATTTAATTATTTAATTGCTTTACGCATTTAAATAATTTATTATTTAATAAATTAATACCAAGGATATCTTAGAAACCACTTCATCGAATAAACTGCCATTTTAACAATAATGATTTTAATCCGATTAAATGAAACAGAATTTTGTAATTAAATTCGAAATGTTAATGTTAATTATTATATTAAAAAAATAATTATTTAGCTGTTTATTAAACAATTTTTTAATTTTTCTGTATAACTTGACAAGTATAATTTTTTTTACTATATTATAACACAGTCTATTTCATTTAAGTGGATTAAAAATGTTGAAAAGTTACTGTTAAAATATTAGTCTATTCGATGAAATTGTTCCTGGGATATCCTATCTATTATGGAAAAAAAACTCAGGGTATAGAGTCTCTTATAATTAATTAAAATAGTACCCTAGTAGATATCTGACAATAAATGTAACAATTTTAAGTCAGAAAATGGCCAGTTATCATAAAATACCCAATAAATGCCCAATTAATGGCAACATTAGAGTTTTTTTAACCTTAAATGTTACATTTTTACTAGGGTTATACTACATATAAATTGGCCAAAAAAAATTAAATTAAAAGTTAATAATAAGTAAATTGGTTTAAAAAATTAAGAAATGTTTTCACTTGTTATGAAAACAATTATTAGTTAATAATATTGAATTGTTTTTCCAATTTTAACCCAGGCTTATCCCCTTAATCAAATAGATATTGGTGATTTCACGACGAGTGTACATAAATTTTAAAATGGCTCATGTTTTTTAGATAGACTAAAAATATAATCCATAATCTGCAAGAATTTGTATTTTAAAATATTAATTTGTATCAGAGTTATGCAAGTTGTAACAACAGTTTTTTCCTTTTTCCCAATTTTCACCATATTGGAAGTATACCTTAAAATACCTCAAAATAGGTCAACTTTTTGTATTACATAAGTTAAAAGTACCAGTGCCGGAACGATTTTTACTAGGTATGTAAATTTTAATTATTTTTAAGCAAAATAAAGAGCTATACCATTACTGTTTGTTAGCTTATGATAAATTATTAGCGTTCAATCCATATTTTTTCGAAGTTAATAATTAATATTTTTTCATATTAATTCTATTTTTTTATGCTTATGTTGACTCTAATTATTAAATATGAGTCTATTGTCTTCGAATATTACTTATGTATCCTTTTAATTTTGTGATAAATCTTAAACTTATACACTTGTACGTCATACTTTAGAGCACTGAATACATTTTATTTTGTAGAGCTACAAAAAACATAAGTTATTTGTTCATGTAGATAGTGTTGATCTTAGTTTAATTAATATATATTAGGCGAACTTAAGAATGTGTCCCAATACTTTACCACACAATTAAGCACAAAAGCTTGCATATTCTGAATAACCGATCTTTCAGAATTTGCAATTTTTTAAGAATATTTCAATTGAAGAATGAAATCTTCTAAAATTGAAGTACAATAACTGTTATAATTCTTGGTAATTTTTGTCTAGTGATTTTCTGGTTTACTTTTCCACTGTACAATATTTCCGAATCATATACCGACGCCTGCCCCTATCAAACATTTTTGCAGATTCTAATTCACTTGTAATTAAATTTATTTTATGTTTTGAAAGTCATATAGCGTCTCCTACGGTTCTACAATATCTCCGAATCATATACCGACTCCTGCCACTATCTAACATTTTTAAAGTTTCAAATTCACTCGTAATAAAATTTATTTCATGTTTTACAAATTATATAACAGCTCCTACTACTATACAATAATTGTGTAAAAAATAGTATATTTTTACATATATTAGACCTTGATTAAAAAATTAGCTGTAGAAGACAATTTAAAAGGGCATCTACGTCGTTTAAAATCGGAAAATGACAAAAGGATGCTATAATCACAAACATAGATGAATTCTACGAGAAGCTCCTAAACAATACCAATTTGCAAGAATTTTGGGTGGGCGAAGAAAAACTCAGTTATCTACAATGCTGCTAACTGCTGACACCAACGTCAAACATTTAGTATCATGAAAAGTACATTGCCGAATTCTGAGAAGCATACCTACACTGCGACGGAACTTTCAGGGTTCTACCAAAACTAAATGACAGGTCCAAATAGCTACAGTTATTTATAATGCGAGCAAGAGCCTATTGAATAACGTTAATAATGTATTAATCGTGATTTTTTCCAGAACATCTTATTACGTGTCATCATGAATCGCAGGAAATAAGTATGACACAATTTTCCGATTTATAAAAGCGAATTACCCACGTCTACAAGAACAATCAATTTCGTGCGATTTTCAAATCGCATTAAGAAGCAGCATTAGGTCAAATTTCCCGGATTGCTTAATAAGAACATGTTGTTTTCATTATGCACAACCAGAGTTGAGCATTATTCGAATTAAAATTATCTATTTATTCATCTAAATAAAATTTTATTCTTATTCGTATTATTCGTTATTTGCGTTATTCGTATTTAATAGAAACCGTTATTCGTTTTTCCTTATATTCATTATTCGGGATATTCGTTATTCGCGATATCTACTATCTGCAATATTCGTTATTCGTCATATTATCTAGATGATTGTTCAAAATTCAAACAAATATTACATAGGTGTATAAGAATAAGCGCCCATAATAGTCATTTTCAATACAAGTGTGAAAGCGTTGGTTTTCAAACGAGTGCGAGTTTATCAGAACAGTGGTACGTAGGTAACACACGCATGAGTCAAGTATCAGCTTTCACACTTGTAATAACAATATTTTTTGATACCATGGATGAAAATACAATTTTAAGAGGGTGTCGGACTCAAAAAACGGCTATTTTTTATATTTTTTTATAAACAAAAGAATAAATTTTTTAAAAAATCCTTAACGCCATCCCTTCAGTTTATAACTTAATTATGATATTTACGTTGAAAATTTATGCTTTTTTTGACTAATACTTACCGACCAAAAATTGTTTATTTAATTATTATTGAAAAAAATCATTTTTTTTTAATCGAAACGCCATGCCCTCGCTTTTGTTTTAAGCTGCCCTTATGAATGTTTTCAGATTTTTAATTTAATATTTTCAGATTATTTGCAGATTGCACTCGAGTCGAAAAACTTCATTTTACGCACTAACGAAATGTACATTATTATCTAAGTATTTAAGTAAAATATGTAAATAAAATATCTCAATAAAATTCTGATACGAAAAGATAAATATCTATTTTAGAAACGAATATTTGAATATCGAATATCGAATTACGAATAAATAAATAATCGAATAGCCGAATTACAAATAAATAGATATAAATAACGAATAACTATTCGAATAAGATTTTAGTTAAATAAATTTATTCGTAGAAAATATTTAGATAATTATTCGTTTCATTTTATTCGTTATTCGTATTCGAATAATTTTTGCTCAACTCTGTGCACAACTATGTATTACTTTTTGTACAAATTATTTAAATATTTATGTTTGAAACAAAATTGAATTTAACCCATTAAGTCCTGAATGGACAAATTTTCACTAGAGTTTTCAACGCTTATATTTTATGTGAAAATGAATTGTAAAAAATATATGAATAAGCGTATTCGATGTAAAATTTGATGAACTTCCGGAATGTTTGGTTAGATTTTTAAAAAAATTTAACTGTCGAACACTGTACATAATTTTTTCCAAAAAAACATGGTTTTCAAAACAAAATTTTTTTTCATTTCAATTTTTTAAATGGAATGTATTTAAGATTTAATGATCAAGATGCAGAAAACATGGCCTCGAAACCTAAACTTGAAAATCTAGCGATTTAGGTTTTGAAAAAAAATTTTTAAACACATAAAATGGCGGCTGAAACGCAGAAAAATCATAAAAATATTCTAGAATTATTTACTAGAAAAATATGGACTTTAGAGAAAAATTTTACCGAAAAAAATGTACTTAGAATTGATTAAAGAACACGCTCGAATTTTTTCAGAAACATTAGAATCCTTTTTAAATTTTTCAAAATTTGAAAATTTTGAAAAATTCTAAAATTTGCTAAAAAGTTCTGGAAAAATTCCAGCATGTTCTTTGATCAATTCTAAGAACTTTTTCTTCACTAACATTTTTTTCTAAAGTCGATGGTTTATGAGTAAATAATTCCGAAAATTAGTTGTTGATAATTTCATATATTTTTTACAATTGTAACGGGGTGGGTACTGGGGATATGTAAGGCCCACGGTTAGGCCCAATCTGTCCCAACTTACCAACCTTAAGTGTGCAGTCCCACGATGCGGCCGGGAATCCCTTTGATTCCCGTGCAATGCCGTTAACAACGTCAAACACTTCGTTTGACTTATATACCGTGTGTTGGGCCCTATGCCCAAAATTGCCAACTAGGATAAACACCGGAGAGGGCGGTATTCGGAGGATAGGACAGTTATCGGTAAAACACTATTAACAATCGATATTTTACGTTTAATCGGCGAGAAAGATAGTCTCGCCGAGTCAATTTATTAAATTAACAATTAAATATTAATAAATTATGAACAAATAAACTTTAGCAATTTGCGGGGAGTCGTACCGATGACTACCCCCGAGGTCAGCGCGGAAAAAATCAGTTAAAATCTATTTAACTGTCGATTACGAGCAACCGATCCGGATATGATCGGCTGCTTAACCTGATGGCATACGTCACACCGTGTGACGTATGAAACACTGACGTAGAGAGCTTTTACGTAGAAGCTTACTACGTCACGCGCGCCTTCTCTCGTGAAGTGGTTCCCGCGAACCACCGACCTTTCTATCCGTGCGGGTATTGTCACGAGAGGGGGGAAAGGAGGAACGCTTCCTCACCTGGACCGTACCAGATAAATCGGGACGCGAAATATTAAGTAGACACGCGGGTCTAAGTGTGGTGCACCACTTACCGCTTGTCTATATATCGCGCCTCGGCGGGAAAAGGCTGTGCTACTGAGAGAGAGCTCGTACTCGTGTATCTCTCTCTCTCTCTCTCTCCAACGGTCGAGAAGGTTGGACACACCGTACCTCTTTTCTCACTGCCTGTGAGAGGTGTTGCTGCACTCGTCGACGTGGAGGTTAGTGGGGAGAAGCTTCTCACACCCACACACAACGCACAACAGTCCTTTCGCTCGTTTATCCCGTAAAAAACAGTATCTCTCGGACACCAACACGTTGTTGTTGCCGATCGCGCGCGAACTCTCTACCGATACTCTACTGCGCACGATTCTCGCGCGCGTTCCCTGCGCGCGCCGCGCTGTCGATACTCTTTTCAGTTACTCACCTGATCGGTAACTCGCTTACCGTTATACAATTCATTTTCACATAAAATATAAGCGTTGAAAACTCTAGTGAAAATTTGTCCATTCAGGACTTAATGGGTTAAGGGGGTTCCATACTCAATTTTTGATGATTAATTAATAAAAAAGTAGAACAGTCTGTGAAAAAGAAGAGATGAGGCACCTTTGTTTATTGACAATCTAACTGTATGCTGAATTTTAGATTAAAATATTATTGCGTTTTGAGAAAAGTCTTACCAAAAATATCAAATCTTTTCACCTTGTTGAGGTTAGGCTTACATTTTTGGTAAGACTTTTCTCATAAACGCAATATAATTTTCATCTGAAATTCAGCACACAGTTAGATTATTAATAAATGAAGGTGCCTCTTCCCTTATTTTTTCACATACTGTTTTATTTACAAATTTATTACTAATAATCACGATTGCCGATAAGATAGGGAGGATAAATATTGACTATGGCACCCCGTTAACGTTCGGTGATATTTACATAATGTATATTTGTCGGTCTTTCCGAACTAAAGCTTTACTTTTGATATAAAGCAGACTCATTTTTCTCTTCGTCCACTATGGTAAAATTTAACGGCTTTTCGTCCTCGATCTCTAGTTTGGACTCTTCAGTAAGGAACTGGATATTATACCTTAGACGCCTGTCGCAAGATGAACTGCCACGCCAACAAGATGTTATGCGGCTATATATATATATATATATATATATATATATATATATATGTATGCGATATTCGACGTGAAATGGTCCGTCCAAAATTTTAAAATTTACCAATTATTGGGTACACATTGCAAATGTTTTTCGAAATACAGAAAAAAATTTTTAGTTTCTGGAATCCTTGAATAAAATCCTCTGGACTTTGAATAAAAAAATCAATTCACTTTTTTCAAGTTGAATATTGAGATGTAGTTTATGTAACATTGACCTTGAGATTAGAAATTCTAACCCAGAAGGATAAATTCTAGACATAATTAGCAACGAATGTTACATATAATATTCTATAGTAAAAGATGATAGATTTTGAGTTAAATAGGGGTAAATCCAGCTGATAATGAAAAAAACTTGGAAAAATTCACTTGAGATTAGAATAAATTTTGAGCAAATAGATTGCAGTAACTAAAAATTTTTTTGTGTATTCTGAAAAACATTTGCAATGTGTACCCAAAATTTGATGAATTTTTAAATTTTGGTCGGACCATTTCACGTGGAATACTCCATTTATATAAAAGTGTCGTAACTACAGAACTACATTACTCCCCTAAGCGCTTCGAGCTGTAACCCCCTGTTCCATTATTACTTCTATTATTGAATAAATAAATCATTCTAACAACACCTCATTCTCACACCATCCTAACATATTTCCACTCACAACCACAGTAAGACCCTCTTACATACACCCACCTTATCGCCCATCGACCCACCCACACACAATCACAAACATAATAACATATTCTTCCCTCCCCTGCCCCCTTCCATTTGACATAGCCAATGACACATAAACACACGCACACATGTTGTGGACAATGCAAATAGTACATGTCATTAAGAGCGACAAATAACTATACCTTATTTCCCTGTACGAACACACACACACACATACAAGCCTAACCAAACCTATCCTTCTCGAATTTCCCTAAGTAACCGAGCTCCTAACACATATAATAAACCACCGAGCCCACTAACAAAGGTGCACAGGGGAGCAGCCGAGCAGGACACAGAAGGAGTTCATCGAAGCATAGATTACTATTCAAGTAATCTAATAAGGAGCCTGACGAAGAGCCAATGAAGCAGCATGTTGAGGTGTTGACAGCGAGCTCCAAAGTCCTGAATCTAGTAGCAGTGTACCCAGGAAAACCAAGGAAGACCGAGCCAGAAGAAGAAGCCAATATAGCCAGGAGGTCCGTCAGCCAGCAATAATCCAGGGAACCTGCAAGCACCAGTTAATGTAGTAATGTTCATTATAAGGGAGCAGACAGGAGCACACACTTACCTAAGCAAGTGTGTATAGGAGAGGACTTGTGAAGAGGTTAGGTGGGCATTATAAGTGCTCACACCCACAATATTAATATTAATATTAATAATAAAGACAGCAAGCCATCTTCCAAGTGGATAGTTACCTGAATATCGCCGTGTGTCCGTCCAAGCAGCCCGAGCCCGCCGTTGCACCTGTCACGCCGTACGCCTCAAGAAGAGCGAGAGAGACGGAGATATCGGTCGCGGCAACACACACGAGCCCGTATCGACGTGCCGCGTATACACACCTCTCGCAGCCCTGTAATCACCGAGATTATCAGCCGACGGGCGAAACAATAAGGAACGAAAGGAATAATTACCTGGCAGGCAGCTTACACAACGAGACGATGCGGCGGCCATGTTACTCAAGCCGCACTCGAGTAAGGCTGCGTACGCACCGCAAGTGGGCCGTAGCGATGCATGCGCGCATACGGGCAATGCGTCGACCACGCCGAGGAGAGCAGAGCTCTTCCGATCGCCGTAACGTCACGACGTCCGATCCGGTGTGCTAATTACAGTGTGAAGCGAGAGTGCCAATTTGTATCTGTGCGGAGCAATTAAGCAAAGCAGCGTTGGTGCATTCCTATCTGTGCCTCCTTTATTTATTACACTTAATTCCGTGCCTTCCCTACTGTGTGTGTGCGAGTTATCGCGGTTTCCCCCTTCCTCTCACCGCCCTTCTTTATTCGAGCAGCTTTCGACCCGCGATCGGCGTATCGTAGCCGCGCCGTAGATCGACATTAAACCTCGTCGCGGACGAGTCGCGCAAATTCAGCAACTATTCGAGATATTGATTTACAAATGCACTTGTGTAATCTGCCAGTGAGCCGCATTTCGCCTTCCTAAATTCGCCCCCTCCCTGAGCCGATCTCAGCCGAGCTTGAGCCGCGTAACGGACGCGACTGGCACCCGTAATAATTACATAAAGTAAAGCAGGTTATTATATGAATCGCATCGGATAATAAATTAAGTTATTTTACATATTCCTTATTTTTTATTATCCCCATCACCTGCACCCTAATCCCAGTGCAGCGTGACATTGGCGCTCAACGTGTTAATTTTTATTTTGGGATTAAAAATTGTGAACAACTAGCGAGACGCAGAGCAGTAATTTTTCCTTCTCGTTTGTCGTGCGCACACACACGCGAGGTGGCGAAGCACGGCCATTTTTCTTATACGACCACATGTCGTAGAAATTAAAATTTATTATATTTCGAGCAGCTAATAATTTAATTTTCTGAAGCTTAATAATTTTCTGTTGCAAAAATTTTTCTTTTTATTATTAATAATTGATATTACTGAATATTTTATTTTTATATTACATAATAATAACGCATGTATATATGAAGCATACGTATATACAAATAGTATATACACATTTATCTACATAATTTGCTATTAATTTGCATTTGCTATATTTTTCGCTTGAACGCTTATATATTTATTTAATTGCTTATCATCCCTACATATTGAAATTCGCCATTGGTTGCATTTTTATATTTTTTTTACCATTAACAATTATATATAGCATAGCACGATATTTCCCCCTCCTACGCACATTCTTTGGTTAATTTATAGCTTTCTCCCTTAACCAAGCTACATATATTATTTTTTTTTATATAACCCATACTAGCAGCGAAATTTTTTTTTTGTTTTGCCATTACATTCCCTAAACAAATTAACAGCTTATTTTTTTTTCTTTAGCGCACGTTTTAATAATTATAACCACTTAAATAATTTTTAAACGCACCGTGAAAAATTATTTATTTTTCCTGATTGCTGTAGCTTAATTAATTAATATTTTTTTATTATTTTCCTAGTAATAATATTCAGATTTGTACTAACGGAGCAAACTAATTTATTGTTTTATTGCTCAAGCTAATAATTATTTCGTTGATAGCTTGCATTGTTTTTTTTGGCTTTCCCTAATCAATTATAAATTAAAATTAATTTAACAAATAAACATTGAGCTATTCGATCGTTGAGCAAGAGCTATTGATTAAGCAAATATTTTCCTGAGACCTGATTAAAATGTCCCGTAATTATAGATTAGGCGGAAAATTAGTAGGAATAAGTGCAGCTCAAGGCGCACCAATAATTAGGCGAGCCATAAATGAATTAGCCGATGGAAGAGTTGTCTTCTATGCGGAAACATCATTTTTAAATTTAGATAACGATATAGTTGTTATTCGCGATAGAATAGCTCGTTATGAAATTAGACGCAACTTTGGAGACTCAGCGGCTCAATGGAATCCGCGAACAACCAAATATGGTTTGACGAGTCTTCCGAAGAAAATACAACCCGAGCAGACGAACAACAGTCAGAAGCAATAAACCCAGACGAGTTATCCCTATCCCCTACTCAATCTGAGCGAACAAATTTTTTACCTCCCATATCTTCCCACCCACTCCAACAAGCAAGCAGCCAAGCAAATTTTATTGAATTGGAAACAGGACAAACTCGCGGTCCCTATGCAGATCCAATTTCAATGCAAGAGATGACGCAGCCAACACAGCGATCAACCCCATATAGCCAAACTCAACGAAGCAGCAGTCCAACCGGAAGACAAACGAATCACCCACGAGCACAATCGACTGCATACAGACTGACGCCAACGCCAATAACAACAAGCCAGAATTTATTAGATGCACCGAATAAAGAAATTTATCACACGCTGCCTGACGTAACGACATCGAATTTAACAGTTAACACTACGTCACATTATAGTATTCAAGCCATAGCTCCCACTTTACCCAATAATCCATCCCTTATAAGAAATCCCTTCGTTAGTTGCACAACACCTACCACAACCTATACCACAAACTCTTCACGAAATTCCCAGCCCCGACAATCCCACTGCATCCATCAATCAGCCTTCCGTCCCATCGTCACAGCACCCACCACAAGCCAATCAGCAGCAACGCAGCAGAGATACTCGACGTCACCGAACCAGATCGACCCGAGACGAAAAAAATCAAATAGAAATTTACCAAGCGTCCATTGGGAAGATGAAGTGCAATACATCAGCCAGCCACAGCAGCAAAAGCAAAATGCATATATAGCCCCCCGTCCCAACAATTAACCGACAGAACATACGAAATTCCATATTCCCCTATTCCCCAAGCACAACGACGAGCATTCGCAAGCGCCATTCCGCAACAAGCTCCGCAGCAACATGGATATTATAGCAACCAGCTTACAAGCCAGCCGCATCCCGACTGTAATACAATACACCCACTGAGCAGCACCTACAGTACGAGCAGATTAGGACGACGCAACGTTTATAAGAGGAAAAACGTACAGTCGAAATTTTCAATAGGTGGCACATATCGTTCAAGGGCAATAAAAAAAGCGACCATGAAACATTCCTACGTATCTTAGAGGAATGCAAAGAATCGCATGGGTTCACCGCGGAAGAAATTATGCTTTCTCTACCGGCCGTACTCGACGACGAATCATACGATTGGTTTAAGAGAGAAAAACACAACTGGAGAACATTTAGCGAATTTATGGAAGCATTTAGACTGCAATATGGAGTGGAAGATACGCAGATAAGCCTACGTCGCACAGCAGAGCTCAGAACGCAAGGAGCAAATGAAGACATCGCCACATACTTATAAAAGTTAAGAGGGATGTTTGATCATTTTAAGCCACCAATGTCCATTCACGAGCAACTCGATAGAGCATATAGGAACATGCACCCGAGCTATCGAGTTAAAGATAGAAAGACATCATTTTAATGATTTTACCGAGCTACAACGATTAGGCAAGAGAGAAGAAGCTAGTTGCTACTTAGATGAAGCATACAATCCACCTCCGCCAATTACGATTGCAGGGCTACAAAGGTTTGCTTATGTAGACCCCACGCAAACGAAGCCACGAAAAATAGCAGCGATAAAAACCGAGCCAAATCAAAGCACAACAGAAGCCTCAAACCCACCAGAGCCAGCAGCCCCGATAGCTAGCCCAAACTCTCCCAAAAACACCCAACAGCCCAAGCATACTCCAAGGAGCAACAAACAGCTATACCCCAGGAAGCAGTATAGCGAAGCTGCCAAAAGCAGTTACTCGAGCCAACAGCAAGCAGCAGCACAACAGCCTAAACATTTTAATATCAGAAGCAATTGGCAAGAGCAGCAAACGCAACAACCGCAGCCAACAGTAAGCAGCCTTAATCAGCACAGCAGTGCCAGAGCCCCGATTATATACAATCATCCCCGTAAACAAAAAGAGCCGTGCTACAGCTGTAACAAATTAGGCCATTGGGCAGCGGAATGCCCCAACCGACGCTGTCATGGGTGTGGTACACCAGGCGTTTACATCAGGCAATGCACGAAATGCAACCCCACACCAGACGTCGTGAAACTACAACCAGATGGGATAAAGACCCGTATTTCCTCGCCCCAAGCCCCTAAAAGGTCTGAGCCATATAAGTTAGCAACGAGCGAATCCTGATCCAACACGTCCCTAATATTGACCCAAGACATTATTTCAATTTAGAAATAAACGGCCACAAGGTGATTGCACTCCTAGACGATGGAGCAACAAGATCGTTCCTAGGAGGCAATATGAGCGAGCTGCTACAACACAAGCTAAGACCGTCCCAGTGCCCAGGAGTCAAGGTAGCAGATGGTACAGTTATACCTGTCCAAGGCATGGTCGACATCACAATAAGAATTGATGGAGACGAAGTTGTTATGCCATTTCAAGTAGCAGATGGACTCCATTATGACTGCATACTTGGAATTGACTTTAAGCGTAAAGTTAATATGAGTATTAACTATGAAAATGATACCTGGTGGACAAGCAAAGGTCTTATACACCAATTCTATCCAGAAGGTAACGATCCTAGTTGCATACCAGCCGTAGCGAGTATAGGAGGATTAAAGCAAGCCAGCCCAGAGCAAATGGAGCAAATGCATCGCTTACTAGATGAATTAATTCCCCAAACACCCCAACCCTTAGGAGTCACTAACCTAACAAGCCTCAAGCTAGATGTGCAAGGAGCAGAGCCAATAAGACAGCCACGCCGCAAATATTCGCCAAAAATGCTTCAAGCAGGCTTTGAAGAAATAGATCGAATGCTAAGAGAAGACATTATAGAGCCCTCGCAAAGCCCATGGTGCAGCTATCCGGTAATCGTACCAAAAGCAAATGGCAAATACCGCTTTTGTATTGATTACAGGTTAGTAAATGAAGTGACAAAGAAATTAGCCTACCCAATGCGCAATATGGACGATATTTTGGACCAATTGCGGGAAAGCCGATTTATTAGCAAGCTGGATTTGTCACAATCCTATCATCAAGTTCCCCTAGCCCCCGAGAGCCGTGAAATAACAGCATTCGCCCTACCTGGTAAAGGACTGTTCCAATTTAAGCGTGTACCCTACGGCTTGACCAACGGACCAGCCATGTTTCAGCAGCTGATGGATAAGTTGATCAAACCGGAATGGGAGCCACATGTTTTTGCCTACTTAGATGATATCATCATCACGGCAAAAACATTTGAAGAGCATATGAAATGGTTAAAGATAGTCCTTATAGCCCTAAACAAAGCCAACTTGCAAATTAACCGCGAAAAATCCGAATTTTGCTGTCCAGAGGTCACTTATCTCGGATACAAAATTAACGAGTCCGGTTTACAAACTAACCAGGATAAGGTTAAGCCAATACTGGAGTACCCAGCACCAACAAATTTGAAACAGTTAAGACGTTTCAACGGCTTAGTGGGTTGGTACTCTAGATTTATAAAGGATTTAGCGAAATACCGTACGCCATTAAATTATTTAATGAGGAAAGATGTACGATGGCAGTGGCACCAGGAGCAGCAGGAAGCATTTGAAAAAATTAAATTAGCCTTAACCCAAGCCCCAGTTTTAGCCCGCCCCGATTTTTCCCATCCCTTTACCCTCCAAACAGATGCCAGCGATTACGCTATAGCAGGTGTTTTTTATGCCCGACTTGGATGCATGGAAAGTAGTTCTACCGGAAGCCGACCGCGAAAAAGCTCTATATGAAGCCCATTACATGCCGCAAGCAGGCCATCTTGGCATCGATAAAACTTACGCTAGACTAGCCACTTACTATTATTGGCCAGGCATATATTTCGTTACATGCAACTACGTCAAGACATGCCAAGAATGCCAAGCTTATAAGAGTAGCCAGCAAGCACCTCCAGGACTAATGGAAGGGAGAAATATAACCGAGCCTTGGACAGTCGTAGCAGCCGACATAATGGGACCCAAACCACCATCAAAACAAGGGTTTAAATACATCATTGTATTCGAGGATTTGTTCACTCGATACATTGAAATGAAGCCTCTTAGACGAGCCGATGCAAAGAGCGTGCTACAGGCATTTGGCGAACTCATCATCAATAGATGGGGCTATCCCAAATACCTTATCACAGATAATGGGACCGAGTTCGTCAATATAATGGTAACAGAAAGACTAACACAATACGGTATAGTGCAAACCACCATTCCGAGTAGAGCGAGTTAATAGAAATATAAAGCCGATGATAAATAGTTATTTAACAGATGACCACCGAGATTGGGATAGACATCTCGGAGAGTTCAATTTCGCGCTAAATACAGTTATACACTCCTCTACAAAATATAGCCCAGCATTTCTAAACTTGGACCGCGTAAATAAATTATTTATTTGAAATCAAGCTAAAAATTTTTTTTTAATTTTTCCCCGTTCCTTCCAGTAGCAAGCAATAAGTTTTTTTTTTATTTAACGATGAAATATGCAAATTGAAAGCAAGTTCTTATTTTTGGTTTATTCTTACATTCTTAACGGTTTTATGAATTAACAAAATAATAAGCAGCAGGAAAATTACACAAGCAGCAAATAAACGAGGCAAAGGTATGCACTAATCTATTAATAATTATTATTATTTTTATGATTGATTTATTCTCATAATTTATATTTTATATATTATTCTATATATTATACGTATGGGTATGCGAGCAACATGTAAGTGTGCAAGAATGAGAGATCCGCGTTCGCGGGAAGAGTTCTCAAGCGAGCAAAAAGAATTGTAAAGGGTATGCCAGTCGTCGTTACTCGTAATCAATGCTATAGCATATAATATAATAGGAAATATACACACTCAGCGCGCACATAACACAGTCATGTCCAGCCAAGCAGTAATCAGCAAGATTAAACACTTACACCTCAAGATAAATAGCACGAGCAATTTATCGAGCGTTTATTAATTATTTATATTCATTCGATAGCATACTTACCCCACCAACATATACGGAACGCGAAATCCATTTTATTCAAATGGTATTATAATTTTTTTTTGTGGTAGTTACGTCTCCGCGTAACTACAGTTTGGTGGGGGGAAGTATGACAATGCAAATAGTGCATGTCATTAAGAGCGACAAATAACTATACCTTATTTCCCTGTACGAGCACACATACACACATTCAAGCCTAACCAAACCTATCCTTCTCGAATTTCCCTAAGAGCCTATAATAATAACTACAATACCCTCCCAGTAACCGAGCTCCTTAACACATATAATAAACCACCGAGCCCACTAACAAAGGTGCACAGGGGAGCAGCCGTGCAGGACACAGAAGGAGTTCATCGAAGCATAGATTACTATTCAAGTAATCTAATAAGGAGCCTGACGAAGAGCCAATGAAGCAGCATGTTGAGGTGTTGACAGCGAGCTCCAAAGTCCTGAATCTAGTAGCAGCGTACCCAGGAAAACCAAGGAAGACCGAGCCAGAAGAAGAAGCCAATGTAGCCAGGAGGTCCGTCAGCCAGCAATAATCCAGGGAACCTGCAAGCACCAGTTAATGTAGTAATGTTCATTATAAGGGAGCAGACAGGAGCACACACTTACCTAAGCAAGTGTGTATAGGAGAGGACTTGTGAAGAGGTTAGGTGAGCATTATAAGTGCTCACACACACAATATTAATATTAATATTAATAATAAAGACAGCAAGCCATCTTCCAAGTGGATAGTTACCTGAATATCGCCGTGTGTCCGTCCAAGCAGCCCGAGCCCGCCGTTGCACCTGTCACGCCGTACGCCTCAAGAAGAGCGAGAGAGACGGAGATATCGGTCGCGGCAACACACACGAGCCCGTATCGACGTGCCGCGTATACACACCTCTCGCAGCCCTGTAATCACCGAGATTATCAGCCGACGGGCGAACAATAAGGAACGAAAGGAATAATTACCTGGCAGGCAGCTTACACAACGAGACGATGCGGCGGCCATGTTACTCAAGCCGCACTCGAGTAAGGCTGCGTACGCACCGCAAGTGGGCCGTAGCGATGCATGCGCGCATACGGGCAATGCGTCGACCACGCCGAGGAGAGCAGAGCTCTTCCGATCGCCGTAACGTCACGACGTCCGATCCGGTGTGCTAATTACAGTGTGAAGCGAGAGTGCCAATTTGTATTGTGCGGAGCAATTAAGCAAAGCAGCGTTGGTGCATTCCTATCTGTGCCTCCTTTATTTATTACACTTAATTCCGTGCCTTCCCTACTGTGTGTGTGCGAGTTATCGCGGTTTCCCCCTTCTCTCCCCCCTTCTTTATTCGAGCAGCTTTCGACCCGCGATCGCGTATCGTAGCCGCGCCGTAGATCGACATTAAACTCGTCGCGGACGAGTCGCGCAAATTCAGCCAACTATTCGAGATATTGATTTACAAATTGCACTCGTGTAATCTGCAGTGAGCCACATTTCGCCTTCCTAAATTCGCCCCCTCCCTCAGCCGATCTCAGCCGAGCTTGAGCCGCGTAACGGACGCGACTGGCACCCGTAATAATTACATAAAGTAAAGCAGATTATTATATGAATCGCATCGGATAATAAATTAAGTTATTTTACTTATTCCTTATTTTTATTATCCCCATCACGCTAATCCCCAGTGCAGCGTGACAATGTATATAGATATTGCTATATATAGACGTACTCAATATCCTATACCATCCTCACACTAAACTACCTAAAACCACGTCATCACGCTTCCACCCTATCATCTTCCAATTCAGAACCACCTTAACACCTTCATGCACTACCATCCCAAAATACTGTCACGTATACCCCACCTTATCATTTACCAATAAAAAAACTATCCTAACATATTCCCTCGCACTAACACCCTAACATTATACCACCCACAACATTTCACCTTATCATCCTCCCATGCTGAACTACCCTAACACACTTCCATACACACTCACCCTAACATTCTTTAACGCATACCCATCCTAAACACCTTATCATCTTCCCACGCAGAACCGCCTTAGCACACTCCCATGAACACACACAAACACCCACATCCACACATATAGATAGATGGATAAATTAAATATTATGGATGTGTAGAAATTCTACAAATGTGGAAACAAATGAATGTCCTGTTCAAAAAGATCCGTAGATAAACTCCACTGATAAATCACCATGTGCTAATGCCTATTATATATTTTAAAGCACAAATATACTTGTAATATATTTTAAAATTACCTAGCTCTATCTCCCTCCTTCCCTATCGACCCTCTTCACGTTTTAAGAATTTGTATAACAGTTCAATTATAATAGTCCCTGCTATACATCAATATTGTGTTTTACTAACCGGTGTCACATGTATTTCCATATGTGCAGGACATTCAACATATTTTATTTTAACGTGTTTCTATTAAACAAAGTATATTTTATATGTATGTATTATCGGTCACACCGAACTAAATAATTTACTTTTAGAATAAAGTAGGCTCATATTTATATTACTCATAAAGTATATTTTAATAATAAAGATATTAGAGAAATGTTATAAATGTAAAAGTTTTAGAAAATTACAAAGAGATTTATTATACCTATTTAAATGAGAAGTACTTTAAATGTTATGTTCATAATTGTTTAATTATTTCTATGCAATATATTAGTATATGTTTTACTCCATGTCCCTATTTTAGAATAAGGTTGATAATAAAATTTTTTAAAGTTTTATTTCTTTAAAAATAATTTTAAGCCTTTATAAGGAAAAATTTTTATGCTTTCAAATATATTTTAGCAAAAACAAAATACTTTATAAAATTCTCCTACAGAATTATTATTTTGTAACTAATAAATAGTTTGTTGTTTGTTTTTATTTGTATTATATATTTTTTTGTATGTAATAAATATTTATTAATTAAAACAGTTATTTTTTAAAAGTATTTAACAAATTATTTTATTGAATTTGAGATAAATAATTCAAGTAATTATGCTGTTAAGTAAGGTTAATATTTAGAAGTTAAAGAGTAATTTTCATACATAAGATAACATTTTGGGCAAATCTAAAAATGTAAAGATTAATTTATTCAAAATAATTTTTCTCTTTTTTTCTAAAGATTATTTTTATTATAACCTTTTGTTTGTAATTATTTGTCATACCTTATCATTTTCTTCTGAATCCATTGCATTGTCTTCATCTGAATCATAAAAAGGGTTTTCATTGTACAATTCATCTTCGCTAATATATTCCACATCATAAGAAGAATCAGTACATTTACAGGAATCGTTTTCATCATTACTATTGCTTTCCAGTATTGATTCATTGTCATCAAAATCTTCAAAATTTTCTACTATATTACACTGTGGAAGAGGTTTCTCGCTATTATTCAAACAATCATTGTTTATTGTGTTTTCTTGACAATTCTACCAAATAAATATTCAATATAATTTAGAGTTTTGCTATGGTAAGTAGGACATTAAATATATATATACATACTATAATAAAACTAACTCACCAAATCTTGCATTGACATACTAGATATGGATCGTGATTTTAACGTTGAAGATGGTATATCTATAGAATTATCTGTCAAATATTTTTTGTAAGGTCCTCTACTTGCATAATCGTATGCATCTCCCATTTTGAATTTTAAGCTTTTGAATACAAGCTCTGTAAAAATGATCTACATTATAATGTAAAATATTGAGGAAATATATTTCAGTGTTTGTTGAAAAAACATATAAAGAAACTGACCTGTTATATATCAATTGTAACATATAAAACAATATCCTTAAAATTACACTTTACAGGTTATATTTTTAAAACTACATCCGTGTAGAATATTTTAACAAAATACTTTTCATAGGTAAATTATTTTTTTTCATCTTAATTCACTTACAACCTAGTAAAATAAATTTCCAAAACTGTTTTAACTTGACATCATCAAATAACAAATAGGAGGCCTGCGATGGCTCGGTCGGTAGGGCGACGGGCTCGTAATCTGGAGGTCCCAGGTTCGATTCCCGGCCCCGGCCGATTGATACAAGCACCACTGGCGAATGTATTTTCACCAAGTGCTTTCTTCACCAAGACATCGTATGACCTCCGTCGCTAATTAGTACCGGTTTGGGAGCATAAAAAGAGCGACGTTAAAATAATAAAAAAAAAAAAAATAACATATAGGATTAGCTGTTAATTTTTTGTTTAATTTCAACTGCAGTTTCATTATTTTGACAATTTATAGTTGTAACCGTTTTCTTGCATTGCAATATTGTTTATTTTTGTTTGGTTACCCAGACAACGCAATTTTACTAGAGATTCAAGATATTAATTAATCTCTAATTATCTGCACATCAATTCAGCAGTAAATCTAAAAATAAAAATTATTAGAATTAATTTAAATTATTATAAGCAATATTATATTATTTAATAAGCTTTATTTTAATAATATGGCAAAAAAAGAACTATTAAATGTAAATAATTATAAGTGTTTATTAGTTGACTTTGTTAATGAAAGTAATAAAATTCAAATTGCTTTCGAGTGTTGGTTACTGGATGAAGACAAAAACAATATAAAAAGTATTATTGAAAATCAAAAGATTATTATTATTAATTGGCAAAACACAGACATTGTTGAAGCTAGAGTTATCAAAAGTCGACTCAAATATATATCTTGGTCTAAGCAACCGGTTAAAGTCTTATCAAGTGGAGGTAATTTTTTAGTAAAGATATTTTTGAAATCTCATTACTTAATTAATTACTTAAGGACGCGGTATACCTAATGGTTATAAGCTAAATTAATTTAACAGTAAGAATAGTTCCTACTTTAAAGCCAGGTTAAAACCGTTTTTTTATTCAAATCTCATATTAATTGTTAAGAATTTATGTTATTGTTGAATATATTGTAATTAAGTAAATGTAATAATTAATGTATTCTGATTAGCAATTAACAATCAGGTATGTCAGTCGGTTAATTATTTATAAATAATGACTATATATATCTGCAATATATCAATATAATTATTTTTTTAAATCATTTTAGAATGGACGGACCTTGGAACGCAAACAAAAAGGTTAGAAATAACTGATGAAGATCATGCTGTTTCAAAGAAAGGAACCCGGTTAAAAATATATAGGTATAAAATATGCGTAAAAAAAATATCAGTAAAATATACCCATTGTGTACTTATATTATTTGGTACATAAATTACTTATATTTTTTACCTGTTTTTTAACATTAACTTTACCTATAATTTTACCTTCATTACACCGGGCTAACGAACAAAATCGAAAATTTTGAAAGTACAGACGTTTTGGCCGGTTATATGCGCGTATTTAAACATAAAATGCATGAGAATTCATTTCACCGGGCTAACGAACGAAATCGAAAATTTTGAAAATATAGACGTTTTGGTCGGTTATATGCGCGTATTTATGCATAAAAATTCATGTGAAATCAGTACACCCGGCTATGGAACGAAATCGAAATTTTTGAAAATATAGACGTTTTGGCCGGTTACATGCGTGTATTTATGCATAAAAATGCATGTAAATTCAGTCCACCCGGTTATATAAAGAAATCGAAAATTTTGATATTATAGACTTTTTGGCCGGTTATATGCGTGTATTTAAGCATAAAAATACATGTGAAATCAGTCCACCCAACTATGGAACGAAATCGAAAATTTTAAAAATATATACGTTCTGACAGGGGATATGCGCGTATTTATGCATAAAAATGCATGTGAAGTTAATACAGCGGGCTAACGAACAAAATCGAAAATTTTGAAATATAGACGTTTTGGCCGGTTATATGCGTGTATTTATGCATAAAAATTCATGTGAATTCAGTTCACCCGGCTATGGAACGAAATCGAAAATTTTTATATTATAGTCGTTTTGGCCGGTTACATGCATGTATTTATGCAAAAAATGCATGTGAATTCATTTCACCGGGCAAACGAACGAAATCGAAAATTTTGAAAATATAGACGTTTTGGCCGGTTATATGCGTGTAATTATGCATAAAAATGCATGTGAATTCAGTCCACCCGGCTATGGAACGAAATCGAAAATTTTATATTATAGTCGTTTTGGCCGGTTATATGCGTGTATTTATGCATAAAAATGCCTGTGAATACAGTCCATCCGGCTATATAATGAAATCGAAAATATTGATATTATAGACATTATGGCCGGTTATATGCGTGTGTTTATGCATAAAAATGCATGTAAATTCAGTACACTCCGCTATGGAACGAAATCGAAAATTTTGTAAATATAGACGTTTTGGCCGGTTATATGCGTGTATTTATGCAAAAAATGCATGTGAATTCATTTCACCGGGCTAACGAACAAAATCGAAAATTTTGAAAATATAGACGTTTTGGCCGGTTATATGCGTGTAATTATGCATAAAATGCATGTGAATTCAGTACACCCGGCTAGCAAACG
>JANSJX010000986.1:0-13219 GCA_026168455.1 Theocolax elegans | reverse complement strand
AATAATTTAAAATAAAATAATATACGTATTTTGACTTCGTATTATTTGAACTTTTCGCTTTTCAAGAAAAGTTAAAAATAAAAATTTAAATTTATAACTTTAAATGAGCTCTTTTTAACGATGCTGTAGCGAGTTAATAAATATATCACATTTTGAACGATAAAACTAAAATTGCGTTAATCTTCGATCCGTGAAAATAAAATCCACGAATGCAATTTTTTTTAAAATAAATGGTTTTGAAAGTTTTTTGTTAAAGTTATCGAATCAATACGTACGTTATACATAAAAGAGATGTATTAATTTAAAGAAAAAATTATATGATTCGAACTACTAAAAATTGATTAACTTTTGTGCTGATTCAAACCGATTAAAACCGATAAAAATTTTTAATCGATCAATTTCAACAAGAGCAGCTAATGAATTAATTAAATTTGTCATCGGCGATTAATCTTCAAACATAATATAAATTAACTGTAATAATTAATTGTATAAATTAAATTTGAAATAATAGAATTTCGGGAAACTGTAGGAGATTCAATTATACAATTACAATAGATATTTCAAACGAGTTGAAACATATATCATTTTATATTTTTTTGTTATAGCTGGTCCAATCAATACGAAACAATAATGATGAGTTTGACAATTGTTGTGATAGCGATAAATCTGATGCAGAAAATAATGAAGAGGCGGGGTTTGATGATAAAATAATGTTTGAAGCATCCCAAATGAAAGTTCAAGATGTTATGATGTTAATTATGGCTTATTCGTTGAGATTTAAAATATCAAATGTTGCTAGAGATTCTTTAGTAGAATTGGTTAAAATATTAGCTGGGCCCAACGCGGCAGATATTAATATTTCAAAATATAGATTCGAACAGGCATATGACCCGCCAAATGATAAAATATTACTTCACTATTATTGCGCGTACTATACTACTAATAAGAAAGCTTATAACAGCTCATCTGGCTAACGCACACGGACCATATACGCTATTGTTAGATGCGTTCAATCCCAAGTACATACATGTAAATTTTTTTTTTTTATTAAGTATATTGAATTAACAATAAATAATAGAAAATAATCTGAATATATTCTTATTGTTTATTATTATACCTCTGATTTTTGGTTAAAATATCAGCTCAGTCCGAATACTTTTTCAGATTTTTGAATAAGAAAAATAATTATAAATATTGTAAACTGTTAGTCAACAAACTAGAACATTGTAAATAATCTGTAATTATATTAAAGCCATTTTGTTATATTTTTAAATAATAATAAGAGAGAAGTAATAATATATTTAAGCAAATTATAGCATAGCATCATTTTACCGCCTAACCACATTTTTTAAGTAATTTTTAATATTTGTAACGACATCTATAATAAACTTTAACATTTATAAGTAGTGTCGATAATGATATCAATTATATTCTACCTTATCGATATACTACTTATTTCTTTCTCCCACTTCGTATCAAAGGCTCTGATTGGTGGGCCACGATCGTCGCTGATTGGTGGGCTATGTTCCGTCTGGGCTAAATTCATATGATTCTTCAATAACATCACCTGTGTAAGTGAGATATTCCAAACTAGGTTAGATAGTAGTGCCAATCACTAATTTTCGAATATTTTTTTACTATTTGCGTGTGAAGATTAAAACAATAAATCGACTTGCATGGCTACTTCCTATACGGTGTATTTAATAAGAAGTATTTCGTCGAAAAATTTTCGAATACCAAGTATAGCAATTTTTAATTTAATGAATTTTATATAATTGTATCTTTTATTTTTAAGACTATTGTAACTTTCATTGCCGAAACAGTATATAAAGAAGATATTTATGCATAAAATAATCTTAATTACACTAGAACAATATTAATATTTTTTAGCAATAATTTCGTTTTAATTCTTTAGTGCCAAAACAAGGTATATATATAATTTTTTAGTTCAGTAAAAATGAAATGCAAATATCTCGTTCTTTTCGTTATGTAAGGCCCATGATAATTCCAAGTAGCTAAGTTGGAATACTATTAACGTATAGGTTCTAAATGTTATGTAAATGAACTTATCCATATCATTTAGATGTAAGTAATTAGCAGTAATCCAATCAAATATATTATGCAGGGCAATCTTCATCAAAGATTCACAACAATTCCACGATTTGCCAGAACATAATAATATTATATTATTAGCATACTTCAATATTACACAATACCCTACGGGACCCCCATAGTTACTGGAAGACCAACAAGTTTAATTATTTTTAGTTTAACTCTTTGATATCTATCAGTTAGACAATCATTCAATAAATTAAGCATTTGAACTCTAACACCATAAGATACAAGTTTTATAATTAGTTTTTTATAGTTTATAAATAATTTATTCAAAACTTTTGTAATATTAGAAATAAGAGAAATTGATTTATAATTATTAGGAGAAAGCTTATCACCATTCTTTTGAATACGAATGATTTCTGCTTCTTTAAGATACATTGCCCAATTTTCTTTATCAATACACTTATTCAAATATTTTTCGAAGGTTGTCTACATATTTAATGAGAAATTTGAGTGTTGTAGTATTAATCCCATCCGGGTCCCCCGAAGTATCTCTCATATTTAAAACCATTTTATGTATTACACTTACATTACATAATGCATTACGTTGGTAATATAAAAATGCTTTTATTATTTATTTTTATTGTTTGTTTATCTTTTAGATGATTAGTGACCCTAACATAATTAATGTCTAAAATTTCGGAACAATCATTATAATTTTATTAATTTATTTATTTATTTATTAAGCCAACAAATATTTACAAAACATTACAAAAATGCAGTAAAAACCTATAGAGATAAAATTAATTTATCTGTACATAGGGTGGCATAAAACTTAATCCTATAATTTAAAAACTAAAATAAAACTAAATAAAACTAAATAAAACTTAAAACTAAAAGTAATGTATAAAGCCCTACACTGGGCCAGTATCACCAGTATACTGGACAGTGCTTGACCTTATACCCAATATCTTATTAACATTGATCTAGCTGTTGTAAAACTTTCAGTGGACGCATTCATATTTCTAGCAAAAGCAATTTTTTCTATATTGTTTAATCTAGCAGGACATGTTAACCCTACCGCACAAGTAACTCTAAAGTGAGGAAAAATTTCTTTGTGCTGTTTAGATGAGTCACATTTACATCTAGATGTAAAAACAATATCATCAACTACAACAATGTCTTTATAAACTGGTTGCCGCTTTAGTGGATACATAGAATTGTAGTTGTCCTATTAAATTTGTTTCTAATAAATTGCCATAGTTTCTTGTTATTCTAACCAATTTTTTAGAATTCCGCCAATTTATAAATTAATTTCGCTTGCGAAATTACTTTAGTTAACACCTTAGTGAATTTCTAATTATTTTTCTTTTCTAGATAAATCACTTGGAAACTTTTTGTAAGTCGAATATAGTTTTTAGTTAGTTAAACACTACTTAATTGTTGCTTTATGAAATATTACCTTTATGAGAACAATTGTTAAAATTTTTATTACATGTAACCGGCCAAAACGTCGATATTTTCTAAATATGCGATTTCGTTCACGGTTGGCTGGACTGAATTCGAATATATTTTATGTGTAAATACATGCATATAACCGGCAAAAACGTCGATACTTTCAAAATTTTTGATTTTTCACGTCTGCCGTGTTGAACAAATTCAAAGGCATTTTTATGCGCAAAAACACTCATATAACCGGCCAAAACGTCTACATTTTGAAAATTTTTCATTTCGTTTCACGGCCGGCTCGATTGAATTGGAATGTATTTTTATGTGTTAATACATGCATATAACCGGCCAGATCGTCTATATTTTCAAAATTTTCGATTTCGTTCCACGGCCGGCTGCATTGAATTCAAATGCATTTTTATGCTTAAAAACACACATATAACCAGTTAAAACATCTATATTTAGAAAATTTTCGATTTCGTTTCACGGCTGGCTGCATTGAATTCAAATGTATTCTTATGTGTAAAAATATGCATATAACCGGCCAAAACGTCAATATTTTCAAAATTATTCATTTTGTTAATGGCTCGCTGGATTGAATTGGAATGTATGTTTATGCCTAAAAACCCACATATAACCGGCCAAAACGTCTATATTTAGAAATTTTCGATTTCGTTTCCCGGCCGGCTGGATTGATTTGGAATGTATTTATCTGTGTAAATATATGCATATAACCGGCCAAAAAGTTGGTATTTTAAAAATTTTTGATTTTGCTCGTTAGCCGGGTTGAACTAATTCAAATGCATTTTTAAGCTTAAAAACACACATATAAGCGGCTAAATCGTCTATATTTTGAAAATTTTCGATTTCGTTGCACGGCCGGCTGGATTGAATTGGAATGTAGTTTATGCGCAAATACATGCATATAACCGGCCAAAACGTCTATATTTAGAAAATTTTCCATTTCGATTCACGGGCGGCTGCATTGAATTGGAATGCATTTTGATGTGTAAATACATGCATATAACCCGCCAAAACGTCTATATTATGAAAATTTTAGATTTCGTTCCACGGTCGGCTGGATTGAATTGGAATGCATTTTTCTGTGTCAATTTGTGCATATAACCGGCCAAAACGTCGATATTTTCTAAAAATTCGATTTCGTTCACGGTTGGCTGGACTGAATTCGAATATATTTTATGTGTAAATACATGCATATAACCGGCAAAAACGTCGATACTTTCAAAATTTTTGATTTTTCACGTCTGCCGTGTTGAACAAATTCAAAGGCATTTTTATGCGCAAAAACACTCATATAACCGGCCAAAACGTCTACATTTTGAAAATTTTTCATTTCGTTTCACGGCCGGCTCGATTGAATTGGAATGTATTTTTATGTGTTAATACATGCATATAACCGGCCAGATCGTCTATATTTTCAAAATTTTCGATTTCGTTCCACGGCCGGCTGCATTGAATTCAAATGCATTTTTATGCTTAAAAACACACATATAACCAGTTAAAACATCTATATTTAGAAAATTTTCGATTTCGTTTCACGGCTGGCTGCATTGAATTCAAATGTATTCTTATGTGTAAAAATATGCATATAACCGGCCAAAACGTCAATATTTTCAAAATTATTCATTTTGTTAATGGCTCGCTGGATTGAATTGGAATGTATGTTTATGCCTAAAAACCCACATATAACCGGCCAAAACGTCTATATTTAGAAAATTTTCGATTTCGTTTCCCGGCCGGCTGGATTGATTTGGAATGTATTTATCTGTGTAAATATATGCATATAACCGGCCAAAAAGTTGGTATTTTAAAAATTTTTGATTTTGCTCGTTAGCCGGGTTGAACTAATTCAAATGCATTTTTAAGCTTAAAAACACACATATAAGCGGCTAAATCGTCTATATTTTGAAAATTTTCGATTTCGTTGCACGGCCGGCTGGATTGAATTGGAATGTAGTTTATGCGCAAATACATGCATATAACCGGCCAAAACGTCTATATTTAGAAAATTTTCCATTTCGATTCACGGGCGGCTTGATTGAATTGGAATGCATTTTGATGTGTAAATACATGCATATAACCCGCCAAAACGTCTATATTATGAAAATTTTAGATTTCGTTCCACGGTCGGCTGGATTGAATTGGAATGCATTTTTCTGTGTCAATTTGTGCATATAACCGGCCAAAACGTCGATATTTTCTAAAAATTCGATTTTGTTCATGGCCGGCTGGACTGAATTCGAATATAGTTGATGTGTAAATACATGCATATAACCGGCGATAACGTCGGTATTTTCGAAATTTTTGATTTTTCTCGTCTGCCGTGATGAACAAATTCAAATGCATTTTTATCCGCAAAAAACACACATATAACCGACCAAAACGTCTATATTTTGAAAATTTTTCATTTCGTTTCACGGCCGGTTGGATTGAATTGGAATTTTTATGTGTTAATACATATAAACAGCTAAATCGTCTTTATTTACAAAATTTTCGATTTCGTTCCACGGCCGGATTGACCGAATTTAAATGCATGTTTATGCCTAAAAACACATACATAACCTGCCAAAATTTTTATATTTTGAAAATTTTCGATTTCGTTCCAAGGCCGGGTTGACCGAATTTAAATGCACTTTTTTGCGTAAGTACATGCATATAACCGACCATAAAGTCTAAATTTTGAAAATTTTCGATTTCGTTCCACGGCCGGATGGATAGATTTCGAATGTAATTTTCTGTGTAAAAACACACATATAACCGGTCAAAACGTCTACATGATGAAAATTTTCGATTTCGTTCCATGGCCGGGTGGATTGAATCCTAATCCTAATGCATTTTTATGCCTAAAAATACACATATAACCGGCCAAAACGTCGATATTTTAAAAATTTTCGATTTCGTTCCACTGCCGGATGGAATGATTTCGAATGGAATTTACTGTGTAAAAACACACATATAACCGGCCAAAATGTCGATATTATGAAAATTTTCTATTTCGTTCCACGGTTGGATGGATTGATTTCGAATGTAATTTTCTGTGTATAAATACACATATAACCCAATAACCCAAACGTCTATATTTTGAAAATCTTGATTTTATTCCACGGCCGGGTTGACCGAAATTAAATGCATTTTTATGCTTAAATACATGCATATAACCGGACGAAACGTCGATATTATAAAAATTTTCTATTTCGTTCCACGGCCGGGTGGATTGAATTCGAATGTAACTTTCTGTGTAAAAACACACATGTAACCGCCAAAACGTCTTCATTATGAAAATTTTCGATTTCGTTCCATGGCCGGGTGGATTGAATTCATATGCATTTTTTTGCCTAAAAACGCACATATAACTGGAAAAAACGTCTATATTATGAAAATTTTCGATTTCGTTCCACAGCCGGATGGATTGAATCCTAATGCATTTTATGCCTAGACACACGTATAACTGGCCAAAATGTCTATATTTCGAAAATTATCGATTTCGTTCTACGGCCGGGTGGATTGAATTCAAATGCAATTTTATGCCTAAAACACACACAAATAACTGGCATAAACGTCAATATTTTAAAAATTTTGATTTCATTCCACGGCCGGGTTGACCGAATTTAAATACATTTTTATTCCTAAAAACACACATATAACCGGCCAAAACAAATATATTTTGAAAATTTTCGATTTCGTTCCACGGCCGGGTTGACACAAATTTAAATGCACTTTCTTGCGTAAATACATGCATATAACCGGAAGAAACGTCGATATTATAAAAATTTTCTATTTCGTTCCACGGCTGGGTGGATTGAAATCGAATGTAATTATCTGTGTAAAAATACACATATAACCGGCCAAAATGTCGATATTATGAAAATTTTCTATTTCGTTCCACGGTTGGATGGATTGATTTCGAATGTAATTTTCTGTGTATAAATACACATATAACCCAATAACCCAAACGTCTATATTTTGAAAATCTTGATTTTATTCCACGGCCGGGTTGACCGAAATTAAATGCATTTTTATGCTTAAATACATGCATATAACCGGACGAAACGTCGATATTATAAAAATTTTCTATTTCGTTCCACGGCCGGGTGGATTGAATTCGAATGTAACTTTCTGTGTAAAAACACACATGTAACCGGCCAAAACGTCTTCATTATGAAAATTTTCGATTTCGTTCCATGGCCGGGTGGATTGAATTCATATGCATTTTTTTGCCTAAAAACGCACATATAACTGGAAAAAACGTCTATATTATGAAAATTTTCGATTTCGTTCCACAGCCGGATGGATTGAATCCTAATGCATTTTTATGCCTGGAAACACACGTATAACTGACCAACACGTCTATATTTTGAAAATTTTCGATTTCGTTCCCCGGCCGGATGGATTGAATCCTAATGCATTTTTATGCCTAAAAACACACATATAACTGGCAAAATCGTCCATATTTTGATAATTGTGATTTCAATCCACGGCCGGGTTGACCGAATTTAAATGCACTTTTATGCGTAAATACATGCATATAACCGACGAAAACGTCTATATTTTGAAAATTTTCGATTTCGTTTGACGGCCGGCTGGATTGAATTCGAATGTAATATTCTGTGTAAGAACACATATATAACCGGCCAAAATGTTAATATTTTGAAAATTATTGATTTCGTTCCACCGCCGGGTGGATTTAATTCAAATGCAATTTTATGCCTAAAAACACACATATAACTGGCCAAAACGTCTATATTTTGAATATTTTGATTTCGTTCCATGGCCGGATGGATAGATTACGAATGTAATTTTCTGTGTAAAAACACACATATAACCGGTCAAAACGTCTACATTATGAAAATTTTCGATTTCGTTCCGCGGCCGGGTGGATTGAATCCTAATGCATTTTTATGCCTAGAAACACACGTGTAACCAGCCATAACGTCTATATTTTGAAAATTTTCGATTTCGTTCCACGGCCGGGTGGATTTAATTCAAATGCAATTTTATGCCTAAAAACACACATGTAACTGGCCAAAACGTCTATATTTTGAATATTTTGATTTCGTTCCATGGCCGGGTGGATTGAATTCATATGCATTTTTTTTGCCTAAAAACGCACATATAACTGGAAAAAAACGTCTATATTATGAAAATTTTCGATTTTCGTTCCACAGCCGGATGGATTGAATCCTAATGCATTTTTATACCTAGAAACACATGTGTAACCAGCCATAACGTCTATATTTTGAAAATTTTCGATTTCGTTCCACGGCCGGGTGGATTTAATTCAAATGCAATTTTATGCCTAAAAACACACATGTAACTGGCCAAAACGTCTATATTTTGAATATTTTGATTTCGTTCCATGGCCGGGTGGATTGAATTCATATGCATTTTTTTGCCTAAAACGCACATATAACTGGAAAAAAACGTCTATATTATGAAAATTTTCGATTTCGTTCCACAGCCGGATGGATTGAATCCTAATGCATTTTTATGCCTAGAAACACACGTGTAACCAGCCATAACGTCTATATTATGAAATTTTCGATTTCGTTCCACGGCCGGATGGATTGAATCCTAATGCATTTTTATGCCTAGAAACACACTTATAACTGGCCATAACGTCTATATTATGAAAATTTTCGATTTCGTTCCACGGCCGGATGGATTGAATCCTAATGCATTTTTATGCCTAGAAACACACTTATAACTGGCCAAAACGTCTATATTTTGAATATTTTGATTTCGTTCCATGGCCGGGTGGATTGAATTCATATGCATTTTTTTGCCTAATAACGCACATATAACTGTAAAAAACGTCTATATTATGAAAATTTTCGATTTCGTTCCACGGCCGGATGGATTGAATCCTAATGCATTTTTATGCCTAAAAACACACATATAACTGGCAAAATCGTCCATATTTTGATAATTATGATTTCAATCCACGGCCGGGTTGACCCGAATTTAAATGCACCTTTTATGCGTAAATACATGCATATAACCGACGAAAACGTCTATATTTTGAAAATTTTCGATTTCGTTTTGACGGCCGGCTGGATTGAATTCGTATGTAATATTCTGTGTAAGAACACATATATAACCGGCCAAAATGTTAATATTTTGAAAATTATTGATTTCGTTCCACCGCCGGGTGGATTTAATTCAAATGCAATTTTATGCCTAAAAACACACATATAACTGGCCAAAACGTCTATATTTTGAATATTTTGATTTCGTTCCATGGCCGGATGGATAGATTACGAATGTAATTTTCTGTGTAAAAACACACATATAACCGGTCAAACGTCTACATTATGAAAATTTTCGATTTCGTTCCGCGGCCGGGTGGATTGAATCCTAATGCATTTTTATGCCTAGAAACACACGTGTAACCAGCCATAACGTCTATATTTTGAAAATTTTCGATTTCGTTCCACGGCCGGGTGGATTTAATTCAATGCAATTTTATGCCTAAAAACACACATGTAACTGGCCAAAACGTCTATATTTTGAATATTTTGATTTCGTTCCATGGCCGGGTGGATTGAATTCATATGCATTTTCTTGCCTAAAAACGCACATATAACTGGAAAAAACGTCTATATTATGAAATTTTCGATTTCGTTCCACAGCCGGATGGATTGAATCCTAATGCATTTTTATACCTAGAAACACATGTGTAACCAGCCGTAAGGTCTATATTTTGAAAATTTTCGATTTCGTTCCATGGCCGGATGGATTGATTGCGAATGAAATTTTCTGTGTAAAAACACACATGTAACTGGCCAAAACGTCTATATTATGAAAATTTTCGAATTCGTCCTACGGCCGGGTGGATTGAATCCTAATGCATTTTTATGCCTAGAAACACACGTGTAACCAGCCATAACGTCTATATTATGAAAATTTTCGATTTCGTTCCACGGCCGGATGGATTGAATCCTAATGCCATTTTTATGCCTAGATACACACTTATAACTGGCCAAAACGTCTATATTTTGAATATTTTGATTTCGTTCCATGGCCGGGTGGATTGAATTCATATGCATTTTTTTGCCTAATAACGCACATATAACTGTAAAAAACGTCTATATTATGAAAATTTTCGATTTCGTTCCACGGCCGGATGGATTGAATCCTAATGCATTTTTATACCTAGAAACACATGTGTAACCAGCCGTAAGGTCTATATTTTGAAAATTTTCGATTTCGTTCCATGGCCGGATGGATTGATTGCGAATGGAATTTTCTGTGTAAAAACACACATATAACCGGTCAAAACGTCTACATTATGAAAATTTTGATTTCATTCCACGGCCAGGTTGACCGAATTTAAATACATTTTTATTCCTAAAAACCACACATATAACCGGCCAAAACAAATATATTTTGAAAATTTCGATTTCGTTCCACGGCCGGGTTGACACGAATTTAAATGCACTTTCTTGCGTAAATACATGCATATAACCGGAAAGAAACGTCGATATTATAAAAATTTTCTATTTCGTTCCACGGCTGGGTGGATTGAATTCGAATGTAATTATCTGTGTAAAATATACATATAACCGGCCAAATGTTGGATTGATTTCGACTGTAATTTTCTGTGAAAACACATATATAACCGGCCAACATGTTTATATTTTGAAAATTTTCGATTTCGTTCCACGGCCGGGTGGATTGAATCCCAATGCATTTTTATGCCTGGAAACACACACGTATAACTGACCAACACGTCTAAATTTTGAAAATTTTCGATTTCGTTCCCCGGCCGGATGGATAGATTACGAATGTAATTTTCTGTGTAAAAACACACATATAACCGGTCCAAAACGTTCTACATTATGAAAATTTTCGATTTCGTTCCGCGGCCGGGTGGATTGAATCCTAATGCATTTTTATGCCTAGAAACACACGTGTAACCAGCCATAACGTCTATATTTTGAAATTTTCGATTTCGTTCCACTGCCGGGTGGATTTAATTCAAATGCAATTTTATGCCTAAAAACACACATGTAACTGGCCATAACGTCTATATTTTGAATATTTTGATTTCGTTCCATGGCCGGGTGGATTGAATTCATATGCATTTTTTTGCCTAAAAACGCATATATAACTGGAAAAAAACGTCTATATTATGAAATTTTCGATTTCGTTACCACAGCCGGATGGATTGAATTCATATGAATTTTTTTGCCTAAAAACCGCACATATGACTGGAAAAAACGTCTATATTATGAAAATTTTCGATTTCGTTCCACGGCCGGATGGATTGAATCCTAATGCATTTTATACCTAGAAACACATGTGTAACCAGCCGTAAGGGTCTATATTTTGAAAATTTACGATTTCCGTTCCATGGCCGGATGGATTGATTGCGAATGGAATTTTCTGTGTAAAACATATATATAACCGGCGAAACGTCTACATTATGAAAATTTTCGATTTCGTTCCACGGCGGGTGGATTGAATCCTGATGCATTTCTATGCCTAGAAACACACGTGTAACCAGCCATGACGTCTATATTATGAAAATTTTCGATTTCGTTCCACGGTCGGGTGGGATTCAATTCATATGCATTTATATACCTAAAAATACACATAGAACTGGCAAAAACGTCTATATTTTGATAATTTTGATTTCAATCCACGGCCGGGTGGACCGAATTCAAATGCACTTTTAGGCGTATGTACATGCATTTAACCGGCAAAAATTCTACATTGTGAAAATTTTCGATTTCGTCTACCATGGCCGGAGGGATAGATTACGAATGTAATTTTCTGTGTAAAAACCACATATAACCGGTCAAAACGTCTACATTATGAAAATTTTGCGATTTCGTTCCACGGCCGGATGGATTGAATCTAATGCATTTTTATGCCTACACTGAGGAGAAATGCTATAATAAAATTTGCAACGTTTTTTAATAAAAAATTACTATGTTTTATAATACTCGCTGGATATACTTGCATTATGAAAGGTTTTATAATGTTTTAAATAAACATTATTATTAGCATAATAAAAAAGTACCAAAAGATGATGCAAAATTTTACAATTAAGTTTTATAAAAATTACTATGTATAATATAGCAAAAATGATGAAATTAAAAATTATAATTTAGTGAACGAAATTTACTAGGTAACGTAGTAAATTTTATTCGCAATGTAGCAAAATGTGTTGACTTTCATAGTAATACTTGATATATTTTGTGTAAATGATAATTATTACATAATAAACAATATCTGGATATGTTTTTACTATGTAATGTAGTAAAATTTCTTTTTAAAAATAATAAAATTTGTCATGTCCATAATAAAATTGGTACATAGGAAAAATACACCATCTCCACATAACCTCAAGAATTTCAGTATAAGTGTATGTCCGTTAATTGCGGATAAATAAATTTCTTTTTTTACATTATCTTTACGGGGTAATATTCAAAAGTAAAAAAGATTATATAAATGTAGTATCGCGACAAATAAATGTAATAAACAAATATACAGTTTTTGTGAATCACAAAATACATATGAGGGCGATTCGAATCAACCGGAATAAAATTATCCGGTGGCGCAGGCGGGTAAGGTGCGGGACTTCTACTCGGAGGGTCATCGGTTCGAATCTCCATCTCTCCCGCGTAAAATGAAGAAGTTTGGGCTAAACTTGGCCCAAGTTTATGTTTCTATGAAGTCTGGTACAGCT
>JANSJX010000985.1:0-13241 GCA_026168455.1 Theocolax elegans | reverse complement strand
TTGCGCGGGGCGAGCACGGGCAGTAGCTAATGCGTAAAGGTACAAATATACTTATGATATATTTAAATAATGAAATAATTGACTCTTACATTGTTATATATGTGCAGTTATTGTACAGTTATTGTTATTGTTATTGTTACAGTTGTATGTTAATATAGGTTAGCTATGGGGATTCTGGCTCAGAGCTAGAAGGTATATGGGTTCTGGTTCACACCGGCAGCTACAGGTGAGCATCATAGCGGGTGATTATTTTTAAACGGGTAAAATCATGTAATCGTTCGATGAACTCACAGAGTGAGGTTAAAAATTATAAAAAAAAATGTTTCATGTACGTTTCCATCGTAGTTTGAAGATCCATTGATTTTTAATCGGTTTGTTTTCAACATAGATCTATATAAGACGAAAAATCTTAAAAGACGAAAAAAAGTATCTTCTCTGGCTGTAATCATATGTAAATTTTTTTTAAACGTTACAGCCATACAAGATAAATGAATTTTACACTTTTAATCGACCTTAAATATCTTTTTGTATACCTGAATTCACTCCAAAAGAAAAAATAGAAAATAAATGCTACATTGCCACCTTGCAACTGCTCAAAAATAGGCATTTTTTTATTAAAAAAAACCATATGACTATAAATAATACTGTATTTTAATTGTATTAAACTATAAAATGTTTCTATTATATAAAGATATTGTTGCTGTATGTTACTTTGTCGGAACGTTACTTTGCAAATCGCCCGATACATTTTTCTTTAAGTATAGGTATCATTTTAATCATGAAAGCAAAGTTATGTTTTCTACAATAATTCCCGTGGCTTTAAATATAACTGCCCCAAAAATTCTAAGCTTATAATTAAATATATAATACACGTTTAAACAAAGGTAATGTAGTACTATAAAAACGTGTATAGCAGTTTACATTAATAAAGTGTTTAGTTGACAGGAATTCCATTCAAACTATGAAATAATCTTCCCTGAAACATAATTCCCTTGACTTATTTTCTAGTTTCTATTTAAATCATGGTCTACATGAATCTCATTCGTGAATTTTATGACATAAAATTTAAATTAGTTGTTTCCACTTAGAATGTAATATATGTTATCCTAACTTTCACTGGAAGCAATAAAACCGAATGTGCAATATGTATTTACAAACTGAATTAAGTATTTATCATAATTTACATGCACGTGCGTACCGCTTAAATAGCGTAGTAATATAGCAGTATTATATACACATATATTTTATCGAAGAATTATGGAGTAAACACAATTCTCACGTCTATTTCTAAATAATCACACAGACATATATAAAGCTCGTATTGTTCTCTTCGAAAAATAAAAGTATCAGTACGCTTTTAGCCTTGAAGAAGAGTTTGTCGTTGAAACGAGAGTAAAATTTAATGGTTTGATTAACTACAATGGTTTCTACACTGGCGTGGGTGAACTTCCAAATCATTTACCATCAGACCAAAAATTAAAGGGGCAAGAGGAAAAAAAAAATCTCAAAAAATCCAAAAAAAGATAAGTGTTTTCCAATCGACAGTACGGGAACACCCGAGAAGAAAAGTTAAAGAAAAAGAGAGAGGCTGAAAAAAGCGTAGGCAGAAAATAAAAGAAATCCTGTGAAATGGAAAATTATGCATGAAAAAAGAACGACAAAAGTACGCAAGAAAAATGTGCAAGGAAAATAATGTGATATTGCACAGATGAGTGAAAAAGAAAGTTAATTATCAGAGACAAAAATCGTAAAAGTGCTGCAGGCATTTCGTAAGAGAAAAAACACTATTTCTATTTCTGTAGATCTAAAAACCAATCTAGAACGACAATACAAGCAAAATTAGAAAGAAAAAAAGTTTCCAAATCTAGAGCGAAGTGTTATAAAGAGATATCCAAGCTACCTGAAGAAAACCAATCGCTTTGTAAAATTGAATGAGTCAAGAGTTCAAATTTATGGCTCAAAAAGGACAAACCAAAGGATCAAATTCGGACTATTGTGGCACAAATGGTACAAGGGAAAGACGTCAGCGACGATATAAAACGTCAAGTTACTTTTTAGTTAAGTACTTCAGACTCAACTTCGTACAATGGTTGTAATAGTAACAATCGTAAAAATACTGTGCTATACAAAGATTAATTTGTGGTTCAGTGATTAAAAAATATCGTATGGTGAGTATGTGCAAAAAACTTATAGGACCTTATCGAAGTTAGAAATGTACATAGTTTTATACTTTTGGATGAACTGAAAAAATCAAAGAATCATTCTCAAATATTTATTGAAAACAAGGTGAAAGATTTTTATGAGGATAATAGTCGATTGTGCCCTGGTAAGAAAGATACAATTACGCATTTCAAAGTTAAAAAACAAAAAATGTACTTAAACGATAGTTTAAAGAACTTGTATGAACTTTTCAAGTAACAGCATTAAAAAAAAAGTTATAGTAAAATTTACTCGATTGAGGCCCATTTTGGTTTGTAAATCCATAGTGTCAGTGCGAGAGATACATGTTTATGCGTCAAACATGAGAATATGCGATATATTATCGTAGCTTTACCGCAATAAAAAAAGTCATCAACTTTCATTCCTCATCACAGCTCTTGTCGTCAATTGTATGGTGACCGAACTAATGAGAAGTGTATGATGCGAATATGCGTTCAATGCAAAAATAAAAAATTGAAATTTAATGAAGTTGAGGATTCTGAGGTGGTTAATTAATATAATTGGCAAATTGTTAAAGAGAAAAGAGTTTCTATAAAAACAAAAAAGAAATTGAAGTTTCTCGAACTGTTAAAAACTCTATACTACCTAGTGTACTGAATTGTGAGGAATAGTCTTTGGCTTGTGGAGATCAATAAATTCATTTATCATATAACTTATAGTGTAAACAAGCAATAGATTCACGAATTTTCCAATAGGGGAACAAATTCAAATTTTAAAATTATATGGCATTGGATCACAAAATGCTTTATATGGCAATATTCTGACGTTTAAGACATTAGTTCTATGGAAGTGCGTTAGGGGGCTACCTGTTAATATGTGGCACTTACTAAAGTTTGCTATCGATAGGGCATATATACCCCATGTCTTCCTCGTCGAAATAGAGCTGTTTTTCAGAATTTTTATATTATATCATTCATCCGTATCTAAAGGCGAGATGCCTGGACTCTACTGATGAGCCCACCAGGCATACTGAGGGCAAAATACAATAAATTTTCTTTTCCTTTCTTTTTTCCATTTTTTTAATTTTATACTACAATTAATTAAATTTTTTATTTTAACTTAACTTGTCTTGGTCTTTTTCAAACACTCATCCTGTGACGTATTTAAAGTGGCTGGTATTAATATAGTCCGCCTTACTGAGTTGTGAGGAATAGTCTTTGGCTTGTGGAGATTAATAAATTCATTTATCATATAATCTATACTAACTAGTGTAGGTTCTTTGAAAAAGATTTGATGGACGAATTAACACCTTTCATGAGTCATATTTATCGCATTGCACATCAACAAAATGAAATAATAAATTTTAAAAAGTCATTGACAAAAAAGGATTTTCTATTGAATATTGATTTCAGTCAAAACTACGAATGTAAATATGTAATTTGGATTCTACAATGTTTTTTTAATAATATTTACTTATTCAACTTGTATTAAATAAACATAAATATGAACATTTAATAGAAACATTTAAACCGATGAATCTTGTTAATTGGGCTCTTTTTAACTTTTTCACCGAAATGTGTTTTTAGTATTCTAGACAGATAACATTTAAATTTAATTAATAATAATTAATATTAATTATCAATAATACCAAAAAGACAATTTAGTGAAATAGGTATTAAAAACCCAATAAGCAAGTTCCATCAGTTACATTAAAATTATTTATGTATCTTTTTATGTTTAATAAATTTATGTTTGGTATATGATAGTTTTGTAAAATTTTAGTGATGAGATTAATAAATATTATAGAATTTAATTAATTAGGTGATAAAAAGTTTATCCAAGGCAACAATAATTGTCGAATAAACCTGTTGGTTTCTATGAAATGGGTACTCTAGTGCTGCAACTGTCTATTTACAATTTTTTCATTTTTATAATAAATTTGTGGAAAAGCTATTGTTTCAAAGAATAACTTGTTTCAATTAGAGGGCATATTGATGCAGAATCAAAACCAACAAAATGAATCTTGAATGAATCTTATTACTGTAAACTAGATATTTGTAAAAATGGTAAACAATTATATGGAGCATTTCAAAACTTTTTCCCATTTATTATGTAATACAAAAAGTTGATCAATTTGAGGTATTTTAAGGTATTTAACATACAAAATGGTGAAAAATGGGGAAAAAGGAAAAAAACTGTTGTTACAACTGGCATAACTCAGATGCAAATTATATTAATTAAAATTTCTTGGAGATTCTGGATTATATTTTTAGTTTATCTAAAAAACACGAGCCATTTTAAAATTTATGTACATTTGTCGTGAAATCACCTACATTTATTTTATTAAGGAGACAAAATGGCCTGGGTTAAAATTGAAAAAAAAAATTCAATATTATTAAGTAATAATTTTTTCATTACAATTGAAAATATTTCTTAATTTTTTAAACAAGTTAAATTATTATTAACTTTTATTTAAATTTTTTGGGTCAATTTATATGTAGCATAACACTAGTACAAATTTTATATTTAAGGGGATGTCAGAGCCATAGCCTTGTCGGTAGCTGCTCAATCTCGAGGCTCCGAATGGCGCTGTAGCTATGTGCCGATTTCGACGATAAATGTACTTCAAACATAAATTATAAATTTTACTATTATAAAAAATGTTTATTTTTTTAGTGAAATGTGTAATATCGTTACGTATAGTATTACGGCAGATATAGACTTAATGAATACCAGACATATTACACATTTCCTTTAAAATATAAACATTTGCTGCCAAGAGTAATATTAGAATTACCTTAGTTTTAGTCATAGCTAGGGGGAAAGCATCTTTCAACAGCTCTATGTAACTGTAAAATTTATAATTTATGTTTGAAGTACATTTATCGTCGAAATGGACATATGACTACAGCGTCATTCGACGCCTCGAGTTCGAGCGGCTATCGACAGAGGCTATAGCTCCGACATACCCTTAAGGTTAAATAAACTCTGAATTTGCCATTAATTGGGCATTTATTGGTTATTTTATGATAATTGGCCATTTTCTGGCTTAAAAACGTTTATGATTAGATTTCTACTAGGAAACTATGTGACATGGCAGTTCTAACTGCATGTCACCTACTTAGTTTATTTTTATATTTATATATTAATTATTCCAAAGCCCCGTAGCTTATAGGAATTAATTGTAAAACTCACTCGGAATCCAGATAGTCTAGACTGTGAGGAAGGAGTACGCACTCCAGTAACATATACGCACAAGCACACAAGCACTGTTCCTGTTAATTTCCCGTATAATAAATTATCCATTTATTGAAATTGAATCCTTGAGTTCGGTGAGGTCCTGGTGTCAAATCCTGTTCCTTATGTCCAGGAGAAGCTAATCGTAGAATGTAAAAGCTGAGGTGGTGGTAAAGAGCCTTGGACAGGTACATGAAAGATGTCAAAGCGTATCCAGCCTCCTCCAAGAAGTAGTCTTACTTTTATGCACTTAATGTCTTACTTTTTATTAATATTTATAAATTATAATATTTAATTTTTTTAATTAAATTTATCTAATGTTTTTTGCATTATTAAATTTCTTACTAAAGTATAAAATTTTGAATATATTTCAATATACAAAAATATGCAATTTAATATAAAAATTAAAAGAATCTTTACATTTAATTTTATCTTTATTTTAATATATTTAAAAATTAAAACACTTATACCTTTCAAGTCTCTGTTCGTACGTTTTAAAACCAAGGAAAACTTTTTTATTAAGTGCTTTATACTTAGAGTCCAGTAATACTGTACATTTTTTCAACTCGATCGAAGACTTTTTCTTCTTTTTAACATGCATTTGAAATGAAAAAAAGTTATATAAAATAGATGAATATATGTGATTTACTTTATTTATTTAAAATATTATATTTAAATTATTAAAACTTACCTTGCTTTTTTAAGCAATGTAAAATAAAAAATGCAAAATGTCGTCGTAGCTTTCGATGGTGAAGACAAGTAGAGAATCTCGTGCTTTAATGTCTACTCACGAGCAAAAATGTGAAAATAATGTCTATAATAAATAAAAAAATAATAATATTTTACTTATCGTAGCTGAATCGATTTCTCCTCATTTGCGGCATTTTATTCTTTAAGAATTTTTATTTGCGGATTATTTATTTTGATTAATTTCAAAAGTAAAATCGTTGATTCAGGCATGGCAATAGAATTAAAATTAAACTTATACCTCAAATTTTTTTTTTTATTATTATTGCTTTTTAAATATTTATTAAAAATAACAAGTATAATTCCAATCAATTTCAACGATGTGTAGTTTTATTTAGCGAAATAATTAAAAATAACATTATAAATTTTAATAAATAATTTAGTTAAATTTCTAACTCCGTTTGTTTCGCCCGTTATAATCGGGGTCTCAGGCTAAGAACCAAAACTATAAAACAAAAAGAAGAAGCGATAAACTATAAACTATTATAGTTGTGAAAATACGAAATAGTACCGACCAATAATGAAGGATACGCATGCGCAGTAGCAAGATGCATCCGGGCCCATTCCTATTGCCGCTAATTCACAGAGCATAATCTATATTTACGTACTATATGATTTTAGTATTTGTATGGTATAAGAAAAATAAATGTATAAATTTATTTAACTTCAATCGTATTCTCTTTTTAAATGTTTAAATTATTCGTCCAAACATATGGATTGGAAAACTTGATGTTATATAGATGATCCATCCAAATCTTTATTAGTAGATCGTTACTCACAATTTTATAAAATAATCAACAAATTAAATTTTCCTTTTCAACCGTTTATCTTAAATGATTCGAAAAAGATTGTTGAAAATTTTATCAAACATGAAGTATTGAAATAATTACTCGACGAATTATTAAAGATATTTAATAAATATAATTTGCATACATATATATAGGAGAGGACGGAGAAGTGAATGCAAATTATAAAAAAATATATAGCTTATTTCTGAATATAATGACATTGAAAGCATTTGATTGCATGCATATATTTGAAAGCATATATTTTATATGTATATGCATTCAATTGGTTATGCTTTTAAATAACTTGATTGCATTTAAAATATATATTTTCTACATATAGGTTCAAATGTTAACGTGTTCAAAATTATAAGTTTTAATTAACTTTGAGAGCTTGAAATACTTTTAATACTGTTAGTACTTATTATACGCACTACGCGCGCAATAATATTTTCATTGATATCCGACAGAATTATAAGTATTCTTGTTGTTTTAAAAAATTTTATTCTTCTTTTTATAAAGAAACTGATTCTTGATATTCTGATTCCTCCATAAGGAGCTAGATACCCATTTTTCCATGAAATTTCATTGGATTTACAAATGTTAACGGACGTTGTCGTCCAAAAAACGAATGTACGAATACATTTTTCGTAAATAAATTTTACATATCTATTATATTAGTTTACTTATAAGAGTAAATTTAGTACAAGCTAATTATTTAAAAGATACTTCGTGAAAAATTTTTGTAGAAATCTTAGCTATTTTATACACAGTTTTTACAAGAGCATTATAGATTCCTCAAAATACTGCATCCGTTCATAAACTCCTCAAAAGTCAAAATTTTTAATTTATTAGTTATATTATTTAATATATAATAGATAACAAGTTAATTAGTTTTTTCGCAAATAGATTGATAATCTATAAATATCTATGTAATTAATAATGCAATCTATATGATATTTTCTCATATATTGCTAACTCTTGAAACTCCTCAAAAGTTAAGAACCATGTATGTATATATGGGCTATTTCACGTCAAGTGGTACGATGAAAATTTTAAATCACTCCAAATTTTGTGAACAGACTGGAAATATCTTCCAGAAGATAGAAAAAATATTTTAGGTGTTAAAAATAATTTGCCTAAGAGTTATTCCACCATGAAAAATGGAAATTTTTCAATTTTTTAGAGAAATTACTATTTTCAAAGCCATTTATCTCAAAATCTATTAATTTTTTTGAAAAAACATTAGAAACAACTTTTGTTCAAATAATCTTAGAACTTATCTACCTGGGTTACAATTCCTTATTTTAAAATCTCGAAGAGATAGAACGACCGTAAATATTGAATATCAAAAAAAGGCGACCACGCCACGATCGATTTTGATCTAACACCGCTCAAAAGATCACATTTTTGGAGAGCTTTCGAATGGCTGTGGTTAGATTATTAGCCAAGACTGCTGGTGTAAGTTATATGCCATAACCTCATAAAATCACTAATTTTCATGTATTTTAGGGCATAACTTGCACCAGCGGTCTTGACCAATAATCTAACCACCGCCATTTGAAAGCTCTCAAAAAAATGTGATCTTTTGAGCGTTGTTAGATCAAATCGATTGTGGCGTGGTCGCCTTTTTTTGATATTCAATATTTCCGGGCGTTCTATCTCTTCGAGATTTTAAAATTAAGAATTGTAACCCAGGTAAATAAGTTCTAAAGATTATTTTGAACAAAAGTTGTATATAATGTATTTTCAAAAAAATCAATAGATTTTGAGACAAATGGCTTTGAAATAATAATTTCTCTAAAAAATTGAAAAATTTCCATTTTTCATGGTGGAATAACTCTTAGGCAAATTATTTTTAACACCTCAAATTTTTTTTCTATCTTCTGGAAGATATTTCCAGTATTTTCACAAAATTTGGAGTGATTTAAAATTTTCATCGTACCACTTGACATGAAATAGCCCATATATATATATATAAAGTAGCTTAAGTTAGTATTTATTATAAATATTTTGAAAAAAATAAAACTATATTAATTCTTATAGGTATTAATAGGGGTATAACACAGGCTTGTCCCCTTAAGTATAGTTAGTCTAAGTTTAGTTTAAATCTAGTTATATATATATATATATGTATATTGTCACACCGCACTGGGGTGCGGGTGATAAAATTGATATCAATTATAAAAAAGAGAATTTATTAACTGTATGACGTAGCGTTTTCTAGCAAAATGATAGAATTCTCGGAACGCTAGTCACGATTAATATTAGTTATATTTGTTATTATAATTTGTTTATCCTCAGCACCGATTATTCGTAAAATAATACAAACCTTGTTCAGCTTCAATTTATTCTAATCCAGGTCTAGGAATCTAATTACGTAATTAAATTTTCAAATGCCGGCAATCGGTAGAGCTAATACTCCTACCTACACGTGGTTCGGTTCCGCCAACGAGAAAATGGCGGACTGCTGATTTTACCGTGGACGGGGAAGTATCGATAGATGTATGTACACGTATTAGAAAAAAAATATAATATTTATTAGATTTTACACTTCGCTATATATACATATGTATTCTCGCCGATCTGAATAATTACAAAAATATTATAATCTTTATTTCCGTCACATCAACCTTTCCATCAGTGCTAATTCATATTTTAATATTACTAACGACTTAACCCGAGATTGACGTAGCCTGTCTAATTATTAGGTGTATTGCGATACACAGAGAAACTCAATAATCATAATATTAATTATCGCGATTTAGTCATTCATATACCATCAATGATCTTTACCGAATTTACTAACATGAAAACGAACAATGCGCGAAAAGATCCGTTAATCGACGCTTCACGCACTCCCAATTTAGTATTTAATAAAATAATATGGCCGGCGCACAGTCCACTTACCGCACGCGAGCCTCAACTTCTTCTCCTTGTCTCAAAATCCCTCCACAATACTCCTCGGATTAATATTAACTAAATTCTCAAGATCTTAACAAGGTTTTTCCAAAATACGGACAATTATTCCTCCAAAAATTTAGCAAGATCTCAGCAATAGTAATCAATCCTTCTCAACAACTTTATATTTAACTCGGAATTAATTCGGTAATATTCGATTCAAAATCTAGATTCTTTTTTAATATATGTGCTTCCCTTTTCACAGTTCGGCAGATACTAATTATTTCCGGCTTCTTGCCGGTTTCATCCCTTAATTGCCAATTCGCGGCGCTAGTTTCCCTCATTTCCGTCATTTTAAAACCATTTATATATTGACTACGTCATTAAGATACTACCTAGCCCTCGACGCTACTGCCACCTATTACGGAGTTCGCAGTGTTAAATTAATACCGGCCGAATCGGATTTATCGAGTATCTAGTGTAAAACGGCGTGCGCTTCCACTAATGCAAGACTCGTATCTCTGTCTCTCTTTCGCACGTAAGTATACGATATCTCGATTCCCGTCTCCCCGCGCCGGCGCACTCTCTCGGTCAGCCATAACGTGCGAGCGGGCGAGTTTACCCCCTCTCTACTGCCACCTGTATGCATGCGCGCAGTATCGGCATGCGCGCGTGCTTCTCGCTGTCTCTCTCACGTTCGTGCGCATTGGAGAGAGAGAGAGGTGTATTGTTGTTTATACGGTGACTTGTGCAAACCGACGGTGCTGGTGTTAGTGGATTCGTGCGGGTATCGAGATCGGCGACTGAGCAGTCTTCTCCTGGTGTGAGGCCATCGTCCGTTACATCGGTTTCTCTCATCTCCGTCGTCGGCTTCCATCATCCTCAGGTGCGTGCAGGTATGTATACTTTCCATCACATGTAAAACATAATTTATTAACCCAAACCCATCCCATTAATATTTCCTTCATAATCCTCTTTAATGCCGGTGACGAGAATGGCTCGGGTTAAGTTGTTTGTTATTATTTTATCTATTAACTTTTTAATGTTTACATTTCCCTAACCTCTCCCTGTCACATGTTATACATGGTACTAACCCTATTCTATTATTTTACTCTACTTTATTTATTATCTCCTTTCTCCTATTAACGTCAATCATTTCCTTACAACTAGATTTAACAATATCTAACTTAATATTAACATAGTTTTTCTAATTTTCAGGTTTCGACATGGACAGGGAGGATTCAATTAGTGTACTCGGTTCCAGTGCAGGAGTGTGTCTCTCTACCAGGGAGGAGGAGTCTACGTTATAAGGTAAGTTAATTCCCAATTCATTAATACTATTATATACTTATTTCAATCTTTATTTATAATTTTCAGGTGTTCGTTCAAGGCGCATTCGACCCCCTCAGGACCAGTCAATGGACTTCCCCGCTTATTGTAACAAGGAATCTAGTAAAGGTGAGCACGAGTGGTGCATAAGCATTGCTCGTGCTTAAGTGAGTAATATTTGCTTATTTATTATATATTATTTATTTTCTTATTTATATGTCTAAATTTTATCCGCATTTAATTCTTATTTATCTTTTCAGGTATGGACAAGGTTCCCACCTTTCCTTTCCTATCCCACGATTCCCCTATATATTATATATTAACGGCTGCTAGCTATTAACAATTACGCTTAATTAATTATACCGTCGTTACGCTCGTAATTTAGCTCGGTAGAATTGCACGCGCGGCGATATAGCTATTACACGATCGAATATCCGCTCGATCGACGAAAATGGCGACGCCGACCACGTGTGCGAATACGCGCAAAAGGGAAATCGCAGCACACACACTTTGCGAGGAGAGGAACACGGGTTTTAGGTAGCACGTTGCACAAACCGTTTACTGTGAACTCGCTCTCTAGGTTGCACCCGGTGCACACTCTCCAGACCTCTCTTAGCGTACGGAAAAACGGTCGATCGGGTACGAAATCTCGCCTTTTTGCGTCTGCTCACGGCCGTGTTCCCGAGCTCTCTGCCTTCGTCCTGCGAGAGCGCCGCGCGCATGCGTCGCGACCGTCTCCGCGCAGTGCGAGCGCGGCCTTATAGCGAGAGCGACTTGGTGTTGTTGTTGGCGTTCTGCTAGGCTGTTCGAGTTGAGACGACGACGACGACGATGACGACGAGTTGGCGACGACGAGGCTGCTGTTTGGTATTATTACCGCGTTCCTTGTTATTTATCGGCTAATCGATCCATGAGTTTATTTCAGGTGGACAACGAACCTTACTGCTGTGGTTAAGGGGGTGCCATACTCAAAAATTACCGACAAAGCGGAGATAATTCAGTAAACTGCAGTGTACTAGTAGCGCCATCATACGTATATAATTTTACTATTCATATCGAAAGCGTAGATGGCGCTATTAGTATACTAATAGGTTATAACATTTTGGCTAAGAATAATAACAATATATACAATAATATTAATAATAATACTCATATTTAGAGTTGGTAATAAGATTGGTAATAAAATTTTCAACCTTATGTTTTTACACCGAAATCAAATAAATGGATTAAATACTCATGAGTTGGTATATCATAATTGGAATATATCAATTATCAAACAATTATAGCCATCTATTTTGAAACTAAATCCTACTATCTGGATTGAATACTCGTATGAGTTGGTAATAATATAGTACTTATCGATAATGGTGCGAAATCGTTTTTCGAACGAGCGAAAATTTTATAATTAGAGCAAAGCAATAAGATACTCGCTGAGTTGAAACACATCTGTTACCCGTGCATCGAACTATATTTTTTTGATACATAAGGTGTATTTGCAATTTTTAAAAAACAAACAGTGCGTAAATCCCATTTTGCATACTTTGTATTGAAGACAATTTGTTACAATGCTACTTACTAGTTTATTATAATTGAATATACATGGATAATTAATCATTGTAGCAACCTATTCTGCACCAAAATCCAACTATCTGGATTGAGCACTCATAAAATGAGTTGGTAAATACGTGGTAACTATTTTAAAATGTAAAACCCTATATTTTATACCGAATTCCAATTATTGGATTGAATACTCGTATGAGTTGGTAATAATATAGTACTTATCGATAATTGTGCGAAAATCGTTTTTTCGAACGAGTACTAATTTTATCATTAGAGCAAAGCGACAAAGATACTCGCTGAGTTGAAATTCATCTGTCACCCGCGCATCGAACTATATTTTTGATACAAAGGTGTATTTGCAATTTTAAAAACAAACAGTGCGTAAATCGCCCCGCAAATACCTACCTACCGGAATAACTAATCGATTACCTATTTAAACCTACCTACCCATATAACTAAAGCCCTTCCTTATATCTGACTACCCGCACTGTATCTAAATCCTACCTACCCTTACAATTCTAA
>JANSJX010000984.1:0-13535 GCA_026168455.1 Theocolax elegans | reverse complement strand
AAATGTCGAATTTTTTATGTGCAAGGTCCATTGTATAATGCCTTGTCATATGTGCCATATTTTGTGCTGTATGTTGCATTGTTCTGTGTTTTTAATTATAAATCAAGAAACAATACAACAAACAAAACAAGAAGGTTTGAAATGAAAGCAACTGTTGAGATATTACATGATGGTAGAGCTTAAATAAACATGATATTTCTGTCTATAATTAAGAGAGTTTTCGTACAGATGTCGAATTTTTTATGTGCAAGGTCCATTGTAATGCCTAGTCATATGTGCCATATTTTGTGTTGTATGTTGCATTGTTTTGTGTTTTTAATTATAGATCAAGGAACAATACAACAAACAAAACATGGTTGTCTTTTAATGAAAACAACTGTTGAGATATTACATGATGGTATAGCTTAAATAAACGCAATGTTTCCGGATATAATTAAGAGTGTAATTCTGTACAGATGTCGAACTTTTTATGTGCAAGGTCCATTGTAATGCCTTGTCATATGTGCCATATTTTGTGTTGTATGTTGCATTGTTTTGTGTTTTTAATTATAAATCAAGAACAATACAACAAACAAAACAAAGAAGGTTTGAAATGAAAGCAATTGTTGAGATATTACATGATGGTAGAGCTTAAATAAACATGATATTTCTGTATATAATTAAGAGAGTAATTTCGTACACCTGACTTAAATTCCATTACATTCGTATCCCGGCCCTTAACAGGCGGCCTTTTCAGGCCCTGTTTTCTAATTCAGGCGGCATGGCTAGCATTCTACTCGGGTATAAACAATAAAATAGCCAGTTGGTAGCGCGAAAGACTTCGGTTATAAAAGATTCAAGTTCGAATCCGAAGGATTACTTTTTTTTTTTTTTAAATTATAGTTATTAAATGCCATACGTTTGCAACAAATTTTAATTATTTTTTTTATTATTTTGACATAATATTTATGGCAAAATCCTTGCAAAATCATGGATTCTGCTCATTAGCCACGATTTTGCCAAGATATAGCAAGGAAAAAAATTTGCCATGATTTTCATATGAATTTTTTTCTACGCGGGCACGTATTGCAGATCAGGTACATAGATACACGATTTTTCTCGTTTAATTAAATTAATCAGCCAGTGAACTTAATCATATAGTGAGCTCACAACCGTAGTGAATGCTCACCGATAACCGACAAGAATCATGAATTCGCTTGTTACTCACTACGTGAATTTAAATTAAAATTCGAAAAAAGTAGTTGCATTTACGGGATGTTCAACTAGACATAATGACTATTAGACTCAACGCTATTTTGTAACATTTAACCTTTCAGGTTACTCAGAGTAATGCAGCAAAATTTTAAATTTTTAGATAACATAATTTTTACTACATATTATATACATATATAGCATATAGTACTTTCGTTCATTTCAAACTCGTAACTTTATTATTATTTTATTTCGAAATGGTAAATTTCTATGTCGATTATAATAACCAAACGAATTTAAAACAATGATCTTACAAAATCTACCATTTCTGTTGTGTAACCCAGCAAATGTGGATTATTTAACATTAGAATGTTATTAGATAATAAATGTAGTTAAATAATGAATAAATATTTTATAATTTATATCTTGTTTAGAAAATTGATTCAATACCATTATTTTAAAAATTTTTATATAATATATACATCAAAATATGTTAATTATATAAAGGCCTGCGATGGCTCGTTCGGTAGGACTTTGGATTCGTAACGCGAAGGCGCGTGCGATCCCCGGTCTCTACTGATTGGCACATGTACTGCTTACTAATCTATTTTCAACTCATGCCTTCATCATAAAAACATCGCATGCCTCGACGATTAGCACCGAATTTGGCAGCTGAGCGACGTTATATAATATAAAAAAGTGTAAATCATTATAGGTACGACACAAATTTTATCACTTCTCCTATTTACTTGTCAAAACCAGCAATTTTAAAAGCATTGATTAAATTAGTGAATAAACTGTTACCATTTGATTGCTAATAAAAATTATTCGACTTTATTTTGCTATTCGTCGGAAATGAATTGCGTTATTTAGGATTTCTCCTACATCTACTAGTTGAAAATGTAAATCGGTATCCCAATAATCCCAATTTGTCGCCCTATGTAAATAAGCACTTCTTGATATATATATATATGGGGTACTCCACGTGAAGTGGTCCGATCAAAATTTTAAAATGCCCCAAATTTTGGGTACACATTGCAAATGTTTTTCAGAATACAGAAAAAAATTTTTAGGTACTGGAATTTATTAGTTCAAAAGTTATTCTAACCTCAAAAAGTGAACTTTTTCCAGTTTTTTTCAACACCAGCTGGGTTCATCGCTATTTAACTCAAAATCTATCAACTTTTACTATAGAACATTATATGTAACATTCGTTGCTAATTATGTCTAGAATTTATCCTTCTGGGTTAGAATTTCCAATCTCAAGGTTAATGACAAATAAACTACATGTCAACATTCAACTTAAAAAAAAACTAACTTCGCCACAATTGATTTTTTTATCCAAAAATCCAAAAGAAAGCTTGGAGCAATACCTTTCAAATGATCTGCAGCATTTTTATGGCCTTCAATTCTGTAAAAAGTTATGATAATTTAAAGAAAGACGAAATTTTTTTAAAAATTTAAATGGGAAATACCATGTTAATTTTTGTGAATTTTTTGTCTTTCTTTAAATTGTCATAACTTTTTGCAGAATTGAAGGCCATAAAAATGCTACAGATCATTTGAAAGGTATTGCTCCAAGCTTTCTTTTGGACTTTTGGATAAAAAATCAATTGTAGCGAAGTTAGTTTTTTTTTAAGTTGAATGTTGACATGTAGTTTATTTGTCATTAACCTTGAGATTGGAAATTCTAACCCAGAAGGATAAATTCTAGACATAATTAGCAACGAATGTTACATATAATGTTCTATAGTAAAAGTTGATAGATTTTGAGTTAAATAGCGATGAACCCAGCTGGTGTTGAAAAAAACTGGAAAAAGATCACTTTTTGAGGTTAGAATAACTTTTGAACTAATAAATTCCAGTACCTAAAAATTTTTTTCTGTATTCTGAAAAACATTTGCAATGTGTACCCAAAATTTGGGGCATTTTAAAATTTTGATCGGACCACTTCACGTGGAATACCCCATATATATAAAAGATTTTCGTATACTTATATTAGGTGTATGTAAGTGTTTCTTAAGAATTGATCGCAATAAAAAATAAAAAATATTATACAGATACTATAGTTACCTAAATTAATAATATTTTATTTACAAGTTGTCTTGTAAATCAAATAATCAATCAAATCTAATCTTTAATATTTTAGACGTGAATGCACTAGACATATAAGTCTTTTATATTCAGTCATGACTATTTTATAAAAGTATTCTAAATTTGTGCGATAAATTGAGAATTCGCTAAACTGTTAACTGCAATGTTCCGGTAATACATTATATTATAATTTAAATCGAATTTTTTTTTAACTTGTTACCCTGGTGAAAGTAAAAACAAGTTTATAAATTTTACAATGACCAGCAAGTCCATAACAACTAAAAAGTAAAGTAAAATAACACTGATTCAATAGAATCGACAAGAACTTTCTATCGCGTTATAAAAATGCAATGACAAAGAAAGTCTGCTCAAAGACACCGATAAATCTAAAATGGTAACCTTTACCAATGGTTCTTATGTTGCTTCTTCATCCGACTCTCTGAAACTCTCCAAGCGCCAAAGTGTATAACCAGATAGAAAACATCGAGCGACAATAGAGTGCAGCCAGATTTATATATTTATATATATTTGTGAGAAAAACGATCAATTATTTGAAGTCATTCACCAGATGAATTTGTGTTCATTTAGAAAACAGAAATCTATAGATTAAGGTCAATCTCGAAATTGGAAGACTCAGTGGATTATTAAAAGTAGGTTACTTCTTTGCTTCCCTCTAGAAAACTAACTGAAAAGTATAATTCAAATATCTTCCCTTCGATAATTTCTACTTCGGAAACTTTGTACGAAGAGTCAACGACACTCGTCGCGGTCACGCGCGCGAATTTTCAAAGATATCGGATGGATAGTCGAGATTGTCATTCGTCACCGTTCTTCTTCTAGAGCTCGGGTAATTGCAAGGTCGGATTGTTTGATGAGCGTGAAAAGTCATGTTAACGATCTATACTTTTCTTGTTGGTATGCTTTTGTATTCAGAACAAGTTTTTTTCTTATTTCATTTGATATTGTCGTGGTTTAGAGGTATGTACAGTATTTTTAACGATCCAGCCCACTGGCATGTTTCATCGCACTACGGGAGATTTTTTAATTTTCATCGGATTTTCGCTAGGGCGGTCTTGTAACGATGACTCATAGTCACGTAGCGAAATCGACGGAGAAAGGGAGAAAAACTACCGGTCTTAATTTTACCTTAATGGTGTTCAGTTTTTCGTCAAACTCGTTATTTTCTTCATAATAAAATCGCATTCATCACTATGGCTTTTTATCCGTAGATAAATCAACGCGCAATGCGTGTTCGTCGAGTAGTAATTTGCAATTGTAAAAATTTATCGTGACTTCTATATTGAGAACGGGCAAATGATGAAATTGTATTAGAAAGCGTGTTGCGAAAGATTGACAAGTTTTTTTATGCATAGCAATCAACAAATTCATGTAATGCTTATCGCTTTATACACGTACAAGTGTAAAATTAAGCATCTTCTATGTTTAGCATTTCGCACACGTTTAATAATACCAATTATATTTAATTTTATGAATACTTTATAAAATCATGATTTAGAAATATAAGACAAAATTTTGTACGATATACTATAAATTCGCTTTAACTCTTTATACACATTTCTTAGAATTATGATTCTCTAGAATTTTATCCCACGCGTGACGCTTAAATTTCGCAATTAAAATCCAATAGGGAGAAAAAAGTTGAGATAAAACAGTGCATGACTTAGCTAAGCGAAATCTTATGTCCGCAACGATCTGGATGAAAATCATTGACTCGCGACCGGTATGCAGAATTTAACGGAATTTATTATCAGATACTTGAGATTGAACGATAGAGTCCACGGAGGCGAATGCGTTGGGAGTTGAGGGTGTCCCGAAAACTCGTTTCATTAAGCCGACAAGCATGTAATGTATGTATACACGTTATACACGAGCAATCGCTCTCATTCAATTCAAATGTTGCCAGTAGTAGTAGCAGCAGTAGTAGTAGTAGTAATAGTAGTAGTAGCAGTAGCCTCGCGCACAGTCGCGTTTATGGCTAGCTGAAACTCTGAAAGACATCGCTCCGCCACAGTGGCATAAACCGCTTCGAGTACGGTTTTAAGCGCTCGCGTAATGCACCCGGAAAACTGCCAGACTTGCAAAATCTCTCTTCTCTTGATGCTTCGGAAAGCTTCAATAAAATCGACTCTAATAAAGACTGTTTTCCGCCTTCCTGGATTTCAATGAGATTATTTTCTATTTTCTTGTACATTATACTGCAAACGATAATATTTTCTTGGTCAATTAATCCACTAGTTATAAATGCTTTAGTTTATGATTACTTTTCCTTTCTACAACATGCAAATTACTTTATCGTGGACAAAATAATTTTTTAATTATATCAACAAAAGAATTAAATGTGCATACTTGTAACATATTAATTGTTATTTAATATCCTTGAAAGATTGCCGATTTAATATATATATAACAGTAAACAAAGTATTTTTATCTATATAGTCTATATAAATGTGAGTTTAGAAGACTCTGCATTTCTTTGTAGGTAAAGACCTTTTTGTAATATTTTCCAAGTAACATTGAAAATTATAAATAATCTTGAAGATATTGAAATAAACTCAGAAAAATATCTTGACGCAAGCAATGCAAAAAAGTCAAAAACAGTTATACTGAAAGTAAACGGGAAGAATACAAAAACTGTGTATAACTCGTTCTAGATCAATCTGCCGAACAATATACACGTCCAGATGTATCATAAAAAGCTCAAGGAAGAAAAAATTTTGTTTATGGTATTTTATCACCATGAAGATATGTATCGATGATTCAGTGCTCGCAGACGGTAAATTAAGTGCTATGTGCTTGTAAGAACAATATCGCGGACACCATACACACAGTATATACAAACACTCGTGCTATTAACACTTCCCTGTATAATATTACTTTCACTTGATACTGTGATATACATGTACACATACGCGCGAGCGTAGGTCTTCTCTTGCGTATAACAAAAGGATAGAAGATTGCATCGATGTACGGTACAGAACACTTGGGTGTTACGATGGAAGGGGGCCTATTGTCATTACCGCTAATATCGAGCAATGATTAGGGTTCGCGTGACAAAGTGCTACTCGATGAAATTTCCTTAATTAGGTCAGTTTGCTTCAGCAAAGCCGTTTTCTAACGAAAATTTCGCGTCGATAATCTGCATTCGAACTGTAGACAAGTTTAACTTTCAATCGTTCGGAAGATATAAAGGTAATATACTTTCTTTCTTTTCAAATAAATTACCAAAATTTCGTAGATGCACAATGACAATGCTATTATAATAATAATTATTATTGTTATTCATTTTAAAAAATTGCAATTAATTACGCCATAATATTCATCTATTATGTGAGCGCAGCCTTCAAAATTCAGCAAAATATTCGTATAACAATAATAAAAGATTGCTTACAATATATTTATGAATATTCCGGCAGTCATTAGACGCTCGATTTGACCTGAGTTAACCTTAATACATTGATGATATGTTCTTTCATACTCTATATTTAAGTCTACGCATGAACGGTATATTCATTTCGGTTCTTCAATTAAATTTTTTTAATCAAGCAATTTCCGTTCGGAAATAATAGGAAAAATTTTCTATAGAAGAATACGAAACCTAGTTAAGCTGATTTGATTGCCATTCATTTTCGTATAGTAATACAGTTATTATGCGTGATAGAAATCGATATTTAAAATGTTGTATGATCCATTTTTGACGTATCTATTTAACTATATTTCAATAAATTTCTTCTATTATTTTTAGTTAAACAATCAGTACATTTCAAACTAATAAATTAATTTTTGTTTATTGTCAGCTTAACATTACATTATTATTGTACATGTACAAGTTAATAAGTGTAATATATCTGTATAACGTTTTGGAGCCTACTTTGTAAAGTAGTTAAAGAAGTATTTTGAAACTTTCTGTGAATTTTCAAGTTAGTATACAAAAGTCAGTAAATCTAAATAGAAAACCATAAATAAATTTTCATTAGCTTCTATTTGCAATGTTTGCCGTTCTAAACTTTACACTGTAAGACGAAACTATTTTCTTTTCGTTCTGTTTATTTATAACCTTAAACTTTAACTATAGAGGAAATGCATTTTGAATTAATCGCGTTAGTTAAAATTGCTTATTAAATTAAACATAGCATCAGTGTTTATTAATATTTATTTATTTTTCATACTTATTTCTCCAGATTCAGCAAAACGATACTATTATATAAGTAATTAAACCAAAATGTTGTATAACACTTAGTCAATAAAAAATTAAATTAATAAAAAAATAAAAAAATAATATGGGTGATGTCACGAATCAATATGACACGGTAAATTTAATTTTATTCCTTAAATGAGACGTTTCAGGTTAATTCCCTAGGTCGAGATAAGAGGATAAAAAAGTACACAAGAACTTACATTAATTACTACCACGTGCTCGGATTGCGAGTCTCGAGTATCCGCGAATCTCCCGAGATCTTGTTGGTACATTCTAAATGTGCGGTGGCGCATATTCGTACATCCCAGCCTCAACGAGTGGATTTTCGCCTACTATTCACATGGCAGCTACCACACCTTAGAGATTTGATCGACCTGGTTGGAAAAAAGGTAGCCTTTTGCCAAAATAAAAGAAAATGTATAGATACATTACTCGTGGAAATGAAGATTCGAGTGTCACATTACTGGTATACCTACACATACGATCAAACTCGCGGCATCCATCATCCAACTTTTTAGTATCCAGGGTTGAGGTTACGAAATATGTTTATACGTACTGAATCGTGGGCGGTGGAGACTGTAGTTTGAAATTGAAATGCCAGGGTTGTGGGTTACAACTTTGATTGAGTTATTGCTATTTGTTTGACTTGCTGGAGAGTTTCGAGGTGCAAATTTAATTGTTTTTCGGGTTCGTGAATTCTTAAATCATTTACCGAATAATATAATCTATTTATGCTCCTCGAGTTTCTAATTTTATTGTAAATTTTAATAATAATTTACAAATAATTTTCGTATACTTGAAGTAATCGTTGGTGCACAATATAAAATTAATTGTTTTCTTTATTTATTTAAATTAAAGTTATTTACAATTTTTTTTAAGTATAAAATGTAATAATCTATAAGAATTTAAATTATTTTGAAAAGTAATATTATATAAAGTAACAAGATGTTTTAATAACTATCCGTAAAGTTTAGTTTTCCAATAAAACAGCTAAAACACAATAGAGGAAATACTTTTCTGGTATTTTCTGTGTGAATTGACTTGAGACAATAATATGTTATTATCATTTTATTTAATTAAAGGAAGAAGCTTATTCACTGTATATGGGTATAAAGTAATTAAAATTTAATTAAATATTATAATTGAAATGTCATTATACTAAATATATTAAGATATAATAATTATAACAAATAATCACAACATATAAACACAATATTTAAAATTATATAATTAAACAATAATCTGGATAGTATTATATATGAGTATAGGAAATATCATTGTTATTCAATTTCCTGTCCCACAACTTTGATATAGTATAGTTATGGTTTTTATAATTATATTCACACATTTTTAGCGACTTAAAAAGTATATTAATGAATAGATCGAACTGCTCAAGTACGGCTTGTCAGAAGCGCATATTGCTATACTTGGAAAATAAAAAGAAAAGAAGAATAATTATTGAGAAACCGTCTATTCCTAAAAATAGTTAAATAAAGCTGGCATATTCTATACATACACCACGCACGTATTCAACATTTTCTGCTAACGTTCTAACTTTTTTTTTTCATTTATTTAGGCTTTTTAAACCTTATGGGTTTATTTCGGCCTTATATGATATACATGTAGGTGAGAACATTTTCATTGATATCAGATTTTTTATTAGTATGTTTCGTTGTTTATTGTATAAGTCACATTGCCATAATACGTGGTTAATTTCTTCGTCTTCTTTTTCGCATTTACACTTAGAACTATTTGTTATATTTACTCTGTGTAATGATGAAGCTAGGTTGTAGTGCTTTGCTCTGATCCTATTTATAGTAACTATGATTTGTCTCGATAGTTTTTTGTTTGTGAACCACGGTTTGCTGGAGTTTTTGAAAAACAAACTAAAATATATTTTTAACGTTCTAACTTGTTACCATATTGATGAAACGTAATTATCACAATACAAAAAATATTTTTCTAATTTCAGTTTGAGTGAAATAGAACAAAAGGAGTGATAAGAGAGATAAATAAGAACCAACGATCGTTTTAATAATCCGTCACTGCTCGTTTGCATCCCTTGGGAACCTCATTAAGATCTCATTAGCGGGAGAATTTCCCGTATGAGTTTCCATGATTTCAATTTGGAAAGAACCATTACTTCAAAGTACATCAGACTCCGAGTATTTTTTAGAAATAGACTTTCTTCTCTCTCCAAATTGATAAGTAAGTTCTGGTAAGTAAGGAACAACACACAATTACACTTTTGCTATAAAGGTTTCCTTGCACGATGTTCGAAGTACACTTATATGCAAGAGCCACTTTACTAGTTATGAGATCATCTCCTGTAAATGGAAATACATGATTTAGAGAGATGGTATTGGCGTTACCATGTCACATTACAAACTAACCTGATTTAGGGTGCCGTTATTTCTCAAGTTAATTAATCTTTAGCAGTGTTGATCAATTTAATTTGGGTAAGTTGATTTTGGGTACCGTAAAGCCTTTGTTATAGCATTCATAAACACTAAGTTCACACGTAGAGTTTATGTATTTACATATTATCTGATGATAATGCAACGGTAATAATGATTATGTTCAAGTTTCCTCTCCACCTAAAGCCAAGATTCTTAAGCAATTTTTAAAATAAGTCAAAGATAAGTTAAATGCAACTTACACAGAAAATAGAAAAGTAATTGGGTGCATTTATCATTCGCTACAATTATGCAAATAATTTATGTTTATTATTTTTAAAAATTATAAACAGACAGAAAAATTCATCAGTAATATTTAGTACACTTATGCGTGACCTTATGAAATAAATATTGCAATTACTTTTACTATCTAACTCAAATGCACTGTATCTAATTTTATATATATTGTGATAACATGAAAGTGCATTATCTCATATTTTGACTCTAAAATTTGTTACAATTTTATTCATTAAAGGAAATAGTTTCAGCTATCACGATCATTCAACGATCTGCAATTAATTGTTGACAACTGAAATAGATTAAAAGTAATTAACACTCAGAAGAACGTGACCTGTTTCACCTTCTAATAGATTTCTGTCGTGGATGGATTTACTTGCGGAGAGCTAGCCATCAGCACTTAACGTAATGGATCATTCGATTACCTATGTCTACTTGTGGTATGATCTTGGTGATGGAGATTTGAATCGAGTTTAGGAATTTATCCATTTATCTCTATCTAAAGTTAAATGTATTTTATGTTGTAATATTACTAAAACAACTTGTATTTAATATTTTATTTTCATACCTGCAGTTTTACTTTCTTTCTGAATAAACTTTAAATAGTATTTTTTGGAATAATTGCTTCAAAAAATTTATATAATATTTAGATATAGATATTAAAGATGTTAAAGACATCATATTATTCATTTTTAACTTATAATACATCCAGGATTACTAATAATAATATAATTAAAATTCTATTATTTCTCACTCGTGAATATTATGATTTGGGAATAATTAATAATTAGTGTAAAGAGTTAATGTAATAATTTTAGTGCACAACGTTCCTAGACATTTTTGTCTTCATCTTCGCGTGCTAAACTTTATTAATAACTTTATTTAAAAACGGATACATAATCGTCGAAAACAATGAAGTAATTACCTTATTATAGTTCTAAAGATTTTATTTCACGTGGCATAAACCTACAAGTCAGTTATTGTCTACAAAATTATTAAAATCACCTTTATTAAATATAACCAAAAAATCAATACAATTAACAGAACATTCGCATAGTACGAAGGCTATCAAAATTACATTTTTTCTCTCTTATCATTGTTTTAAACAGTATGGGAGTTAAATTACAGAAAACTCAGACGTTTTGAATAAATGATATCATAAGAAGATTGCAAGGTGATTATTTCAAAATAATTAATTGTATACTAATTGATAATTAAATATCATTTTTCGTCGGTAATGATTAGGTACAAAATTGTTTTTTGCTGCAGTCCCAACAATTTCGTAAATAAATATCTATTGTTTCGGATCCAATTCTTTTTCTCCAATTGTTTAAATTCTCTCTCAAGAATACTTACATTATTAAAATCAAGGATATGATTTAATTTTTAACTTTTTTTGGAATAGCAATAATGTTGAATTTCTTAACTTTTTTGGAAACATCTCAAACAACTTTTGTGTATATGGTAATGATAATTTTCTAAAAAAGAGCAATGACATTTTCTCTAGTTGATAAGGCTATTCTTCTTTCAAATAAAACAATTTATAATACAAATTTAGAATTCGTGAAAACAATATTAATACTTAAAAATAAGTACCTATTGAAATTTATAAATGATAATATATAGAAATGTAGGGGAGATCAGAGCAGGTTGACTGACGAGGCAAGTTGTCCGATCGTGAATAACTCATAATTGAGTTCATAATCGCGTCGCGATTGTTAACAGTAACTGTAGTATAGCCCAAGGAATACTTGTGCTTACTTTCAGTCGAATATGATCCTTCATTGCGGAATACAAGTAAGTTTGAAAATAATTGCCACCTGCATTGTACAATTCTGAATTTTGAAAAAATCGTATAACTGAATTTAAATTTATGAGTTTTGAGAAATATATGAAAGTAGCTTTACTAAGTACACTTTATTACATATTTTACATGATTTACATTTTTTTATTTCGTTTAAAATTATTAATTGGACATCAAAATTGACATGCACACTTGGAGCAAGTTGGCGGTTCAATAAATAATTACGACAGTTATAAATTAATAAATTTGTTTTACAGTTCACAATGGTTCGAAATTATAAGAGAAACATTGTGTATGAGTTGGGCGCATGAATCACGTGCAGGAAGCAGAACAAATTTCGTTTGTTACAACTGCGAGTGACATTTTTATTTTGATTATTTGTTCTTTTATTTATTCCTTGTTATGAGTTTTAGTTTAATTGATAACTACGTTATAATTTTTGTTGTTCATTGAAAGTTAAACATTTTTTAGTTATAATATTAAATTTATATTATTATTAGTAATCTTTGATATGTTAAAAATTAAAAAAATTAAGACATTATTTATAAAATTATTTAATATCTACATTTACATTTTTTTCTCGAACTTTTTATTGGATATGAAGGGGCAAGATATATCAATAGATTGTTAGAGTTAGTCAGTTACGTGCACGTATCTTCCTTTTTCCAGCATAGGTTACCCAGTTTAATCGGCTCCCCAATCAAGCCAAGATATAGAATGATGCGTTTGATCCACTATTAACTTAAATTCCCAGTTTAAACGAAGTGCGTGCATCTTCCCCCTTCATCTTTCTTACTCTCTTATTGTTTTCTTTCGATATATCCTATTCCGTTTGTCTCTCTTTCTCATTCTTGAGTAAATTGCTTCGTCACGAAAGTAATCACCGGCATTAACTTAACTCGATCACAAAAGCAACCTTAAAACCTTGGTGCTTCATGTACATCTCCAAGTAGTAGCGATCCCCCTCCTCACACCTAGCCAAGGTAATTTCTTCGGCCCATCAAATGCCTCGTGGCTGTCGTAAGTGACCATTAATCAACCTCGCGGTCTCCATTGTAAGCCTAAGAGATCTCGCCCCTTCCCTTTCGGCTTTCACTCTTTTCATTCTCGTTTCTTTTTCCACGTATCTCTATCTTTATTTCCACCCTGACTTTCACCTGTATTCCTCATTAGTTTTCCTACACATCGGCAATTTTATGACTTGTTTATCATACATTCTCTTTTATCGATAATTTTACTATCTATTAGGCTTATTTATATACTTTTACAGAATTATGAATTGCAACTTAATTTTATTTATAGCATTTGTACTATGTAAGTATAAAAAAAAATCAAATTAATTCTATTAAATATAATGAAAAACATTTCTACTTGTTTAAAACACTTTTACTTGTGCATTTGCGTTTTATTTCTTTGTTCATAAATGAAACAAGTACATGTGTCCTGAATTATCAATCCAAACCAAAAATATCTTATAATATTGTGACTATAAAATACAACAAAATTGCTCGAGATATTTACCTGCTAAATTTTACCC